>OX387716.1:15284468-15571357 GCA_947577245.1 Andrena bucephala | reverse complement strand
CCCCCTCGCCCATCGTATCCAGAATCGGCATAGCTTACCTACTCCAATTTAATGAGATTTTTTTTAATCGTATTAAATCCGTTTTAAAATGACCGCCAAAATGTCATATTTACCATTTTTTAGAAAACATGATGCCACTTCGAGGAAAATCATGGAATCATTCAAGTGTTCACGTGCTTAGCGAGTTAAAACTACCCTTGAACACTGTGCAAAAGACCGGACCGATCAGATCATTTTTTCCGTATGTCCTCGATGATCAAACATGGGATATGGTCTGAAAAATTGAACGATCACCTGTTTTCCGTTACGTGTCTTTTCAACACCCCTTTCTTCTTCTCGTGACTTTTGAACGATTGTTGCAGGTTTCTTTTTTGTTAGTTCAATGTCATTTTAATAAAAAGAAAAGGTTTAAAAAATTTAAGAAAATTTTTTTTATCCAAACTCTTCGCAATGACAAAAACTTTATGACTAATAATAACTGGCATTATCACCACCCAAATGCATAATCTCGAGTTTTACAAGCCTTTTTACTAAAATGACATTGAACTAACAAAAAAAAACGTGCAACACTCGTTTAAATGCTGCAAGAACAAAAACAATGGTTTTGAAGAGAAATATAACGTAAAACAGGTGATCGTTCAATTTTTCAGACCATATCGCACGGTTGACTATCGGGGACATACGGAAAAAAATCTGATCGGTCCGTCCTTTTGCGCTGTGTTTAAGGGTAGTTTTAACTCGCAAAAAACGTGAACACTTGAATGATTCCATGATTTTCCTCGGAGTGGCATCATGTTTTCTAAAGAAAGGGAAATATGACATTTTGGGGGTTATTTTAAAATGGATTTAACCCTCGTCAGGCGGCATAGGTACAATTGTAACTTTCGCATTTTTAAATTTGCGATAACTTTTATTCGAGAAGCCGTGGAGGGCTGAAGTTTTGCGACATCTCTAAGTTTTTGGTCGAGATTATATAGACCAAATTTCAGAAAAATATTTCTACCCCCTTCCGAGATAGGGGGTCGAGTCGAGGTTTGCAACCATAACAGCGTCATCGGCACAATTGCGCCCTCATATATTTTGTATGAATATAATGCAAGAAAAAAGGAATACGATTTTTTTTAATGATAAAGTTATTTTATTATTAAAAAAGTAAAGAATATATAATTTACATTATAAAAGAAAATTTAGGAATACATATTTTTTATTGATTTTCATTGAAACTAAATGTTGCCCATTTATCGTACAAAGTATACCGACAGTGAGAATATTCATATAAAATATGTGAGGGTGGAATTGTGCCTCTGCCGCCTGTTAACGTTGTAAAATTGTGCCGCCTGACGAGGGTTAATGCGATTTAAAAAAATCTCATTAAATTTGCTACTGAAGCTTCAGAAATGAAACGTTCTTAGCTTTCCAAAACACTCATGAGAATTTATCTACGATCATGAGTTTGCGAGTTATAGGTGTTCAAAGTGAAAAGTATATTTTTTGCTTTGATCGCAAATAACTCGGGCAACAAAAATCATAAAACAAAACCAAAAACGGAAAGTAAAGAGAAATGTTTGATCTATAAAAGCTCCTTGTTGGATTTACGGGAAAAAATTTTTTTTTACTGAAACTTTGTTTCCTGCGTTCCAGCTTGTTAAAACAGTATCATAATGGATGAAAAAATTGAGTTCTTGATTCGAAAACTAGAAACTTCAAGCGTTAAGATGCGATTCTTAAATATTTTTTTCGACCATTTTTCACAGAGATACATACGGCCATTTGAAAATGACCAAAATTTTCGGGAAATTATAGTCTTCCTTTAACCCTCCGGTACTCGCGCGTGAACGGAGGTCAGTTTTTGGCTGAAAAAAACGTTTTATCGTGATGTATTGTACCCAGCACCCCTATGTATTCTTCCAGCGGACATTTTTGCATAATGCTACGTACTTGCCAGGTTCAAATTCAGTTTGGAAGTGTTTCTGATTGAATGAAAACGATAGTATGCCGCGTATCTTGCCAGCGACCGCGCCCGTGTACTCACAAGTACGCCTCCAATTGCTTTGGTTTTTGGATATGTTTTAGAGGACAGAAAAATAAGATACACGTGTTTTTTTTATTTTAGCCTGTTTGCATATTTAGGGGGTGCAACCACCCCTCAAAGGTTTTCATGTGTTCGTCTCCGTTTGTTCTGGTTTTTGGATATGTTTTAGGGGACAGAAAAATAAGATACACGTGTTTTTTTATTTTAGCCTGTTTGCATGTTTAGGGGGTGAAACCACCCCTCAAAGTTACATGATTTTCAGGTGTTCGTCTACGATGGCTCTGATTTTTGGGTATGTTTTAGAGGACCGAGAAATAAGAAACAGGTATCTTTCTATTTAGGCCTGTTTGCATGTTTAGGGGGTGAAAGCTTCCCCCAAGGTATAAAATTTTCAGGTGATCATCTCCGATTGCTTTGGTTGTTGGATATGTTTTTCCATATGAAATTTGACTCAACAAAATTTTGTACCCCTTATGAATTTTGAGGGGTGGTTTCACCCCCTGAATATGTAAACGGGCCGCTATGAAGAAACACGTGTATCTTATTTTTCGATTCCATAAAACATATCCAAAAACCAGTACAATCGGAGGCGAACACCTGAAAACTTTTGAGGGGTGGTTTCACCCCCTAAACATGCAAACAGGCAAAAATAATAAAGCATGTATATCTTATTCTGCGGTCCTCTAAAACAAAAAAACAGAACAAACGGAGGCGAAAACCTGAAAACCTTTGAGGGGTGGTTGCACCCCCTAAACATGCAAGCAGGCCAAAATAAAAAAACACGTATATCTTATTTTTCGGTCCTCCAAAACATATCCAAAAACCAAAGCAATTGGAGGCGTACTTGTGAGTACACGGGCGCGGTCGCTGGCAAGATGCGCGGCATACTTTCGTTTTCATTCAATCAGAAACACTTCCAAACTGAATTTGAACCTGACAAGTGCGTAGCATTATGCAAAAATGTCCGCTGGAAGAATACATAGGGGTGCTGGGTACAATACATCACGGTAAATCGGTTTTTTCAACCAAAAAGGCTGCCCGCAGGTTAATAATACGTCACCGTGCACTCAGTGCACGACGCGAGTGCTCGCGGGACCCAAATAGGCGCGAGTACCGGGAGGTTAATTACGCATGTGTCGTTATCGCGCTAGGCAGTGTTAAGAAACAAATGGGCGATGATTGCCAAATTCAGTATTGAAAAAAAACCTACTTAAAGTTTGGCGCCGAGCGGGTTCGTCTATAGTGACGGGGACTTGCCCGTGAGTGCCCTATTTTCCATGCGTTTATTCGATTAAAAAAAATTGATTCTTTCTTTAGATTAATAAATGTATTATTAATTAAAAGAAAAATTAGATTTCTCTCTATTATACCTGCTTCGCAATCCATCTTCAAAAAACACCTATTTAAAAGCCGTCACACTGGTGACTCCCCTGAAATGCCTAGAAAATCTCTAACGTTAGGAATTTCCATCCAAAATTTTAACTGAGCATTTTTGAGCTATTGTTGAATGCAAAAATGCAAACAAAAATTTTCCGATATTTTTGACCGGCGGATGCCTTTAAGGGGTTATACCTAGTCAGACGACCAAAAAGAAGCGAATGTTTGTGAATTTTTTTTGACAAAGCGGAAGTATATATTTTTACAGAACTTTTTGCACTTAAAAAAACAACATTTAAAGAGCATTTGGTAATTTTTTCGTAGAAAATATTTATGTTTATAATAAAGTGACAACCGACATCCAAGAAACCTTTTTAATAATTTGTTTTCGCGGTGAGCACTGCTATTCGGAACCAGATTATTTATAATCCAAAAACAAAAAAGATTTCGATAGTATATTAATGTATCTTCCGCCTAATGGAGGGAATTTCCGAAATATTAATTTAAAACAAAATTACGGCTATTTAAAGTTGAAATCCTGATTTTTCCCGTGAATTTTTGCATGAAAAAATCAGGATTTCAACTTTAAATAATTTTGTTTTAAATTAATATTTCGGAAATTCCCTCCATTAGGCAGAAGATACATTAATATACTAACGAAATCTTTTTTGTTTTTTAATTTTAAATAATCTGGTTCCGAATGGCAGTGCTCACCGCAAAATCAAATTTTTAAAAAGGCTTCTTGGATGTCGGTTGTTACTTTATTTTAAACCTAAATATTTTCTACGAAAAAATGACCGAATGCTCTTTAAATGTTGTTCTTTTAAGTGCAAAAAGTTCTGTAAAAATATATGATTCCGCTTTTTAAAAAAAAATTCACAAACATTCGCCTCTTTTCGGCCGCCTGACTAGGTATAACCCCTTAACAGACACTCATCGCAGTGCATTTGCGTCTAGAGTAGCCTAAGCTGCTGCTGTGGCAGACGCGCCTCAGACGCGTAGGAGAAACAGATGCACGCTTCTCCATTACACCGGCACACTGCTAGGAGATCCCACCTTTGTAGGTCCAATTCAAACGCTATAACAATAATGCCGCGAAAATTGCGTCACGTGTAATATATACCGATTCGAAATCGCATCGACCCCGCAGCGCTCGTCCGAAATGACCATTATTAGACGTTTTTCACCCTGAGTTAATCCATATACATATTGCTCCTTGGATTGCACGTGATGACCTGGGTCGCGCGCGCACCGTTCCCCGGCGCGTACTCGCAGAACAATACAGTCATAAACCGCCACCCTGGACGAGACGCTCAGACCGATCGAATTGCCTGTTAATTTTTGGGGAACCAGATGTTTGCATTTTCTTCGTTTAGTTCTTCAAGGAGGAGGGGGCTCCCCCCTCCACCGAGGAATTTCCAAAGCTCAAGGTGCCTCCTACACCAAGGAAATACCATCAGTTGGATTTTCTGCGCCTCCTAAACACTTAGGAGCGAAAATCAAACAAACAGAGTCTTCATCGCTGAGACACCGGGTTTCGCGTCGCATCGCGTGTAGTGGTTGCGTGTATTGGACACACACGGAACATATATTACATAGTGTAGTTTAGTGACTAGTATAGTTATCTTTTATTAGTTATTAGTTAATATCTAGTGATTACCCGTGGTACCCGAGTGTCATGGAGAGACGTTTGAGAGGCAGAGGTCGCCATGATGGGGGAAACGTTCGGCAAATGCTTCGTGCCATTGACGAAGCAAACAGAGACTATTCATTAGCCCGGGAAATTTATAGACAATGGTTAGTGGACAGTGGCCAAGAAATACGAGTCCCGTACCGACGGGAATTTCAACGCCTCGACTATCGTTTTTCGGAGCTGAATGTAGCAGAATTTAATGTGGGAGTGGATAATCACCCGAGACCAGGTAGACCTCGCGTACCTTGGAGAACGGAAGAACGCGTGATCGCGTTAGCGCGTGCCTTCCCGCTAATGGGCCTCCGGGGCATTGCTCGTCGCGTAGGTATTTCGCACGTGACGGTGCGACGTATCATACGCGAAGAAGGACTACGACCATTCAAAATTCAGAGGGTCCAAGCACTCCGTCCAGGTGATTACGCTGCTCGGCGTACCTTCTGTCGGTGGATGTTGCGCAAATTACGACAGAATAACCGCTTCCTAGAAAATGTGCTTTTCACCGACGAAAGCACTTTTTCAAGCGCGACTCTGCGAAACAGGCAAAACACACGAGTGTGGGCCTATGCAAATCCCCATGCAACCGTCCAACGTTTTAATCAGGGACGTTTCTCAGTAAATGTGTGGGCAGGAATTGTGGGGAATCAAATTATTGGCCCTGTTTATTTGCCCAGATTAAACGGTGCTACGTATTTGCGCTTTTTGCGACGACATTTGTTAGCCCAACTTCGCCAAGTAGTTCCACCAAACAGACGCCGGTCGCTGTATTTTATGCACGATGGTGCACCAGCACATTTCACCCTGGCAGTCAGGGCTTACCTACCGCGAATGTTCGGCACACGGTGGATAGCACGCGACCCTGCACCTCATTTGTGGCCACCACGTTCGCCCGATCTCAATCCCCTGGATTTTTTTATGTGGGGAGCCGTGAAAGACAGTGTCTATAGATCGGACAGACAAATTGAAACGCGGGAACAATTGAAACACCGAATTGAAGAAGCGTTCCGAACGATACAGAATTCGCCGGACACTTTTGAAAAAGTTCGCCGAAACATGCGATCAAGACTACAACAGTGTCTCGATAATGACGGTGGTCACATCGAAGCCACCGGACAGGCACGGATGCTACGCGCCATCAACAACGATGGGAGTGTCCTGTGGGTGAGAAGAAGAGGCAGGAGGTGAACCATCGAGAACGTTGGTAAGTTAATAAGTTAATATCGTCTAACCTTCACAATTCAACTTAGTCAATTTTTTTCCCACCAAATGGTGCGTTTGCGACATATGGTTCCTTTTAAACTTTTCCCCCTGTCAATCAGCAGTCCCGGCCGTAGCATAGGGAGCCATACGAAGGAGGCCAAGAAAGAGGGGGTTTTTAGTGGGTATCCCGCTAGCAGCGGCGAGTCCCACATAATCCAGGCAACCCTGCCTGGGTATGCGTCATGCATTTTCCTCCTCTATAAAAAAAAAAAAAAAAAATTCAAAAGATAGGTAGAAATTCTAAACAGTCAACTCCGAATTTCTGTTGGGAAAACACCACTTAATTCAGGCCTAGCCGGGTCAATGCACCTTGCACAGTCTTCGGTCCCTTTAAACGCCGTGTTGTGTCTGCGTAGAGCCCAGGAGCTCCCACCCCAGGCCACTACCCTTCAGGTAGTAAATACTGGCAAACGGCAAAGTGGTGGTGGTGGGCCCAAGCATCTACGTGCAACTCTATACATTCAAATCGTTGCGAAATCTTTAACAATTTTTCCCCACGAAACGGTTCGTTTGCGACATATGGCTCCTTTCAAACTTTTTCTCCTTAAGCCGGACAGAATATGTTGATGTAAAAAAAAAATTTAACATTGATTTTCAATGTTATAAACAATTTTGCACCAAATTTTTTTTGCAAATCTCCACCGATCCGGGGGTGTAGATTCACCCCTCCAAGCGGCGAACAATACTTTCTTAATACCCTGTACATAGAATTGTACATAGTTTCCGTTAAGTGTTTCCATCGTGTTTGTCGAGTCGTGTTTGTGCGTGTTCGACATCTGTGTGGAGTGTTCGTCCGTCATTGTAACGACGCTCACTTAAGCCAAATAAACGTGCCGTCCCATCAACCGGTGGAATTCTTTCATACTCGTTGGAGTGCATCCCTTCCCTGGCCATACCAGTGGCGATCCAAACCGCCTCACCAGGCAATCGTTTAAACAGGTGGGGATAGCGAAAAGTCCACATCGTGTACACCAAACCGAGCCGCTAACGAGACAATACTGTATTCTTCGAAAAATATACACTTTTTATCTGTAATTGTCCATTTCAAAAGAAAGCGTCATATGTTTTTAGAAGAATTATAGCATTCATAAATTTCATTACGATCGGCGTGTTATACTTCGGTGATGTACCTTATTGAAACTGTATGCTTTAAATTTGCACACTGATTATACAAAATATTACATCCTTCAATGTGCAAATTAGTATTGTTTCATTGACATGTTTCCTAACTTCACTACTCAACCTCTCTATCTTTCATTATTGCTATCCTCCTTTTCGTTCAGCGAGGCTCTGATGCTAGACGCAGTAATCGGACGCGCTACATCTACAGCTGATGCAGAGGGAAACACCTACAGGAGCGGTGGTTATGTGTGCGTGACTGACGCTCGCAGTTCCGCACACATAACCACCGCTCCTGTAGGTGTTCCCCCTCCATCAGCGGCATTGAAGCCTGTTGATCCCTGCCTAGACGCAGCTCTCGTGCCGTATTCCTCCAAGACTTCTCAGTAGAAGGAGCTGTGGCAACAGCGCGGCGGAGACAGAGAGAACAGAAAATGTGGCAACTATGCGTCAAAAATTAGTCTACATAGAGTACCTGGAGATGTCACCTCTGTAGAAGTTCTTTTTATCGACCGCAGTAGTTTCATTAGGGTCCGTCTGTTTACTGGGGACGCTTCGATCGATTCGGACTAAAACAAAAAGGAGACGGCCCCCTTAACATAAATAATCAACTACATTTGTTTTCTAACGAGCGTTTACATAATTCGGTGATGATTAATAAAAATTACAATGATAACGAGTGTTTGATTACCTAGCCATGAATATATTTAATTGCATAATTTCAGTATAAAGGAATAAGAAAAACAAACAACTTCATGAAGTTCCCCCTGAATTTAATTCAAATTTCCCTCCGAATGAAAAGCTACGTTCACATCATGGCAAGGTAACGGGAGTCGGGAATACAACATTCGATTCAAACTTCGCGCTCCTTTGGTTCATGGTGAACTGACGGTTACACATGTTACGCTATCGCTTGAATATGGCCGCGGAAATGTATATAATCGATATATATAGAGTACGTAGGAGCGAGATTTGAAACGGAGGACGAAGAAGAGTGTTTATTAGAGAGCGCGTCATGCTTTTCGGGGGGGGTTTTTCCCTGCTATTTTAAACGTGTCCTTACAATGGAACATCTGATGCCTGAACTCAGAAGGCGTACGAAAACCTGGGATTGTATTCAATAGCTTTTAAGTTACCGTTAGACTAGGCGAGGGTAATAAATAGCTTAGCTTTTTCCTTTGCACATCTGCGTGCCAAATTTCGTCGAGCGGGCAGCGGCTCGTCTCGTAAAAGCATTTAAAACTCTGTCCTCCCTTTCTATAATTGCCGATGTTCTGTTAGGATAAAACTCTGGCCGGAAGAGGCCGGAGTCATAAAGTCATAAACTTTTCCGAGCGACGTCGTCTTGACCCTGAGGGTTGCGCGTACTTACCTGCGAGATATGTATGTACTGTACGTAGCCTATGTACTACCCCCATGTCATCGGGAAGCGTGCCTCGATCACCAGACGAGAGTGGGAGGAAGCATGAAGGAAGGGCGAAGGACAGCCCACTAACGAAGCTTGAGGGATGTCATTATGCTGATTGGACTACAAGGATCTAAGGGAGGATCAGGAAGATCTCGACATCGACTTCGTCGACGAGCTCGGAGCGCTTGCTTCAACACCGCATTCATTCTGTCGCTAACCAGCTTACTGAGCAGATAAAATACACTTCGAAGTTTACCTTGAAAATAGTTTCTGTGTACTTTGTTTCATTTAAAATCCCGCGCACTCCAACGAGCAGAGCGGTTTAGCGCTCCACGGGCACCAATCCACGTCCAGTTCCCAATATCCCCGCTGAAATACGTAACACACAACAATATACATCATTTCCGTGGCTACGTTCGCGTCAGTTCGCGTGGTCACGCAACACCATGCTTCGTCCCTGCTTATACCAATAGTATTTTCAACCACTCGTGTTTGTTTATATTTTAGATAAATATTAATATGAGATACCTGAAGAATCGGTCATAATATTACTATCTTTCGTGTTAAAATTGTAAAAACTAACTTGGACAAATAATATATTAGGGTATATCGAAGGAAAAAGATCGAGTAAAACATCCTTCTTCGGTTTGCAGTGCTATATAATACGTTGTTAAAGTTTTCCAAAAACAGATAAAAATGGGCAAAGAAAACGATTCCGATAATTCAAAAAAGAGAAGGAAATCGATCAGTGGAAATTCTGGAATATTGTTTAAGGATGGAGACATGTACAAGGTATAAAGATTTTTTTACGTCTTTTTCTTTTTCGATACCAAATTGAATATTTTTTATATCTAGGCTATAATCAGTTATGAAGAAAAAGAAGCTCTGGACAGATTGCCAGAAATTGACTCTGAAAACTTTTTATCAACTTGTGACAATATACGTAAAGCTATGAATAAAATAGCAAAACTAAAAATCAATGGGGATACAAGTGTTTGTATTTTTATTAATAAAATTCAATTAAAATATTACATTGTTCCAATATGTTTATAATATTATGAAGCACAGACAATTTTAACATGTGATATCTATAGGGACAGATAACAAAAGCAGCTTCTAATGTGATTGTGTTAAAGTTGGAGTAATTGTTGAAATAGTTTTTCTTTTAGGCAAAGGATGAAATACATGAACTTCAAACTCAAACGTCATTATCATTTATTGAACTTAAGAAATTGAATAGAATGGAAAAGTTTCGTACGAAATTTGCTAGAGATTCTCTTATAACATCAAAGAGCAGTGTTGATAGCAGGCATCTACATTTACAAAATCTATTATACGAAGTGATGCATTTAAAAAAAGAAGTTATTAAATGCCTTCAGTTTAAGTAATCATTTTTTCTTGTCTATATGCAATACAATTTATTTTATGTATAACAAAATAATTCATATATTTTACATAATTTATGTAGATCCAAAGATGAATTGATACAACTTGTATCAGAAGAAGAATTTTATAAGGAGGCACCCAAATGTATTTGCAGACCAGTAAGACAAAGATTGAAGTTACTTAAACTATAATTACTTGAAACTTATCTTTATAATATCGTAAGTGAGTGTTTTCAGGAAATTACAAAATATAATCCACATCAACTAAGGCTAGCTCGCTTAGAATGGGAATTAACACAACGAAAACAACTGGCTGCTTTGTGCGATGAATTGGCAGAAAGCAAAAAAGTGGTAGCATTAAGCATAGAGTCTAAACAATCCCGACTCGATAATCTTGCACCACAACTTCATTTAATATTAGAGGTGAACTTCCAATTTTTAAGAAACATTATTAGAACACAATTAGAATGTAGATAATTGTTCAATTTTCTAGGCAAGTAAACCCTTGCAAGAAAGCCTTGGTTTACCATTAGATAAGGTTAGGCAAGAGCATCACAAAGCAACGTTACTTGTATCACCGCTATATGTTCTTTACGCCAAAGCATCTGCATACAGAGATGCATATGGTATACTATATATTGTTCGAGCTTCTAGTATATCACTATTACATTTTTTCACATAAATTTTCTTTACAGATAATACTATAATAGTAAAAGTGGAAGGTGATGAGGAGGAAGCGAAACGCGCAAATAACCAAGATGGATTACAAGAATCTGATTCAGATCCTGAAAATTTGTCTGAAAATCTTGTAGAAGAAACTCCAGTACATAAAAAGAGACATCATAGGTTGTCTAGAGAAGCTAGACAAGAAGAAAAGAAATCTAAGCTCCTGCAAAGGCATCCTCTGAATGTGAAGATAGTTATAAAATTAAAAAGTTAGCATCTAGAATAATCACTAATTTTAAATAAAGATTAAGCACTTTAATAACAAATCTTTTTCAGATGAGACAAAATTAACATTACAGTTTTTTTACATGATGTTTCTGAGGGTGGTCACTGTGGAATCAAAATTAAAAACTGGAGGTGCTGGAGGCAATAATACTGGGTATTCAATTTTTTCACATATTAATTATATTAATTGGTAATACCAGAATTCTGTAAAATTCTTTGAACAACAGAGATATGCTTGTATCGGAATCAATCTTACGAGAGCTGTACTCGCGAGATTTAGGATTAGAAAGCCCAAATGCTGCTAATCACTATCAGTTAAATCGACATAATCTGGGGCACTTTTCATCACTTGGAGTAGGAATTCCATATAAGTGGGCACAAAGAATGGCTGGCTTACACTTCATTTCGCCTGATACTCGCGAACAAAAGGTATCTTTGAGAACTCTTTAATATAGGCATACAGTAATGGTTTTACGTATTAAATTATTTCCAAATAGTTTTTATGGTAATGTCCTATTTTTTTTGTTTTATGGAATGTAGCTTACTAGTTGCGAAACAACGCAAGACAGCGTTGAAAATGTATTGAGAGAAATTAAGAGACGCGTAAAAGCAAGATTAGAGTTGTGCACAGAAATCCGTCAATTAGAGTCTGGAAATTTTCCGATTTTTACTAACAAAAATGATCTGCTGCCACAAAAACTTAGTACGATTTTGCAAAAATTTACAATAATATCATGGAGTACCTATTCAACCTGTGGTAATCTTGCCTTTCAACAAGGATTAGTGTCTTCATTGGATATATTTTATGAAGCTAAACTTCGTCGGGGAAATAGTAAGATATTGTAAAATGATTCTATATATAATTTCTACTTCGTTATTTAATATACAATATGTGTTCGTGTGTTTTAGACGAGTTAATTGCAAGAATAGCCATCAAACCAGATTACCCAAAAATAGCACCAGTGTTTAATATAAGTATAAATCCTATGATACCAGCATCTGTAGATATTTTGCGGGATATTGAAAGAGAAGTTAACGTTATGTGGTTAAAACTGCCAACGTTGTCTGCACAATTGCAACGGTTAAGAGCATGCTTCGACATTTATTTGGAAACAGAAAATATGGTACAGAAGGAGAAAATTTTTTTTCATCCAGTGAAGGGTCGTACTCGTGCCAGACCATATAAATATCTAGATTTAGGGGGAGGAATTTTCATTCATCGTTAATACATACAATATATGCAACAAAATAGTATATAAATATATTCATATAAAACATGTATTGCTATGTATGTATATAAATATATTCATATAATACTAAGTATGTACGCACCGTTTGTAGTTAAAGTAATTTTATTGTACAAACCATTTATATTGAGGTCAATGCGACTGACTGCAGTACTGGCATTCCAGAGGCTGTTATAACATATTCTTGTAATTTGTGTTTTAATTTTTTATATTCCAAATACAATTTCTCATTTTCTTTTTTTAATACAATGTTGTCGGCTGCCATATAATTATACTGTTTCCAAAATTTATTGATTTTATTACACGATCTAGGCATCTGGAATAATTTATACATATATGTCAAAATATTACCTTAAATCTTTTTCATGATACCTTATATACATTTGTGTGAGATGATTCGGTGTATGTTGTAGTTTGTGTGAAATATTCCTTAATATTCAAGCGTAATGGTTCTAAAGAGGAGCATATTCCAACTATTTCATGCATTACGGAACCCTTTTCCATAATTCTTCGTAAATTCTACAAAAAGAAGTTTTATAGGTTATTTGATTGTCATATAAATAGAAAAGTGATTCATCCTTACCTTTAAGACGATATTGCTAGCAACTGTTAATTTTTTTAATTGTAGAGAATCTATTAGTTGAATTACTGTAAGTTTCTGTGTAATACTTTTTATCTTCTCTTTTATTTCTATATTTTGTACTTTCAATTTTGCAATCCGCTTCTCTCTTCTTAATAATAGTATTTGTATACTATATTTTAAACTTTTAACAATATCCTGTAGTTGTATATGTGCTTCTGGGCATTGCAGTATATATAGTTGATGAGTATTGTCTTGTACTTTCAAGTACTCATACTGTTTCTTTTTATTCTCAGTCACTTGCTCGTACTTACTTATCACTTCATTCATCTCCTTCCAAACATATTCCATTTTTATAAAAGATTGGTATACAAAGTCTGATGTTACGTGTTCCTCCTAATATTTAACAAATCTATTTATAATGCTTTATGTAAAGGCTAACTGAAGTCTATGTTAATGTTATTACCAGATACAAGACGTTACGAATATTAATAGCATTTTCTGTTTTTCTTATGGATAGTTCTTTGTACAAAATTTTATTTTTCATACATATATTGTTCTGAAGTTTCTTACAGTCTTCTTCCATGTTATTTTCCATTAAATGTAATTCAATGAAGTTGTGAAGCTTAATGTTATCTAACTTATATGTGACATGTATGTTTTTAAATTTTTCTGCATATTTCCCTGTATGACATTAGAACAAAGTTAGTCATGTTCATAAACTTATCAATAACAGCATAGAATTATGCTTTATCGTTTGACATAAAGGATATTGTAGGAAGTACCAATTATAGTATCAATTAATACAATATGTGCTTCTTGAAGTTTTCTGTGATTTTCATATGCTATTTTTAATGCATGATGAAGGTAATGAATCGTATCATTTTTCAATTTTATTATTCTATCAGAAGTTTCATTCAGACGTTTTACATTTTCATAAAGTTCTTGACATTTTACTTGTCGCAAAACATATCTCCATTTTTCATTAATTTTAACAATATTTAATCTTGAAAATACTTCTTCACGTTTTAACTTATTCTGTAATAAATTAATGTCAAAAATGTTATAATAGAAAAATGAAATGATTAATGTAATATGATGTTTAATAATTTCGCTAGTACTTTAGTGTAAATAGCAATTAACTGTTGTTTACGTCTCTTAGCTTCTAATTCAAATTCAGCACGATGTTGTATATATCGTGCACGTTCTTCTTCATTCATCCGCGCAAATTTATTACTTTTAGTTTTTCTTCTTTTTATCATCTTTATGTAATTTTCTTTTTATTTATTCTACTTAGACTATTACCACATCTAATGACTTGAACCTCTTATCATTGGAAAACAACAATATGGTATTCAAAAATCACTGAATTACAAATCACAATCCTTTATAGTATTAACTATGTCATAAAATAATACAGCTCCACATTTTTAATATTAATAACACGTGGGTCGCTGTGTTACAGCATTGTCTATACAATTTACTTGGCTTAAGTAGTTTGATCAATAATGGACATTCTCAAATCAATTTTACGTCCATTTTTGACCTGAACGCCTGTCGCTTTATTTGTAAATTTCGACGTCTTTGACGTCTGTGCTATTTGGGTATACTTAATATCAACTGAATCCTGATATTACCACAGAGGAGGTATATATATAGAATACCTCCATACCTTGTCGGTGATATTACATGGTATTATTCTGTCTTGGGAATAAAATACATTTTTAATTGAAAAGTAAGGCATATTTATTTTAATTTTGTACATTATCAGTATCTACCACCCATGCATTCTTGTTTAGAAATACTAGTACATCTACATTCTTTGGTTTTAATCGTGTTCTGCGATCAGTTATAATTTGTCCTGCAGTGCTAAAATTTCTTTCGCTGGCAGTAGACGACCCCGGAATACACATATACTTACATACTAATTTACATAAATAATTTGTTTCAGTTTCTTTGTCCAGGAGTTTCCAAAAATCTAAAACATCAGTATTTTCTGCGACATTTCGTTTTGTCCAAATATTGCCCTTTTATTATAATGGCAGCTGCAGCTGTGCTTTGACTCTTTTCTTGGATTCTTTGTTCAACAAATACAAATAATGACTTTCTGGATCTTTTATATTCTCAGTTTGTATGTTTATGCAGGTATCTTTTAATATATTATTTAGGTCTGACTCCAAAAGAGCTGATGCTTAATTAAAATTTTCCTGGTTTCTAAAACCATCCCCCTTAAATCTGGGATCAAGAACTGTTGCGATTCTGGTCACCGATCTCAACTCAAAAGGAAAGAGTCTCTCTGTTGCGGACTGTATAAGTTTTTTACAAATTATTTTGCCCCCTTCACTCGTCAAGTCTGGACAAAGATTTATTAAATAATTATAAATGCCGGAACTTAGAGGTATAATCAATGAAATTGTTATGTAATTAGCTCCAAAAACATTTGTTGTTGCTTTTTCAAAGCAGCTTAAAATATTTTTGACATCTAAAATTGCTGTTTCATCCACCGACAATGGGAAGGGAGCATTCCGTAGCATCAACAGTGATGTGTTGACTGCATCAAGGACATGTAAAATTCTTTTAATCATGTGTAACGTACCGCTACGAACCGCCATAAATTTTTCCTTTTGTTTTCATACAAATTGTTAATTACGTTTACATTATATCTAAGATAATATATTACATATGCGGGAACGCGTTCAAACAGCGCGCGAGAGAATCTAGTGACGCGCAACGCACGCGCATAATCACCCTTTCAAACAAGTGAACTCAGTGCCGCGAGTGAATAGAGCGCGCGTGCGTAGACAGCACGATCAACCGGACGCCGAATAAAGGTAGATTCACACTATCCGTCTACACTGCTGTTGCGATATCCGACTAGCGTGAACCGTATATTATATGAAGTTAGCTATAAGACATAGAGATATCGACGTTAGATGTAGAGCGAAATTCAAAATCCTTTGTAGTAGAAAGATTTATTATAGGCATGCGGGTTCGAAGCGAACAGCACATCTGGAAGGTTTTAAACGAGATTGAAACGGAAGCGTAGAGCGCGTTGTGCTTCTTGAGGGTTTTTCCATGCCAGCTTTTCGAACGTGCTCGTACAATATTAGTAGCTGATACCTGAACTCAGAAGGCGTACGAGAGCCTGGGATAGCATTCAGTAAATTTCAAAACTACAGTTAGGCCAAGCGAGGATAGTAAATAGCTTAACTTTTCCTTCCACATCTGCGTGCCAAATTTCGTCGAGCGGGCAGCTGCGCGTCTCGTAAAACCATTTAAAACTCTGTCCTCCCTTCCAATAATTGCCGATGTCCTGTTAGGGTAAAAACTCAGCTCGGAGAAGGCTGAAAATCATAAACTCATAAACTTCACGCCGGCGACGTCGTCTTGACCCTGGGGGTTGCGCGTACCTACCTGCGGGATATGTATGTACAGTACATAGCCTATGTAAGCTATGTACTCGGGAAGCGTGCCTCGACCACCAGCCGAGAGTGGAGGGAAGCGTGAAGAGAGGACTGAAGGACAACCCCCTGACGAAGCTTGAGGGACAACACCACCTTGATTGGACGAAAGGATCCAGGGAAGGAGACAGAGGAACACGCCGAAATTGGAGGAGTAGGGCGCTCGGAGGTTACAAGCGAGGCGTTAATTTGTAAAACTTCAGATCGAACTTGTTAGCAGAACAGTCAACCTCTAACCAGTTTATTAAAAATCCAACATAGAATTTATTCTAAAGAGTTTCACTTTATTTCTACACCATCATTGAAATTCCCGCGCAACTCGTGAGCTGAGTGCTTCAGCGCTCCACGGGCACGGATCAGCCGCCTATTTAGAAATCTCCGCGAAATCGCCCAACACTTCATTCCATATAAGAGCATACCGACGCCCCTACCGATTTGCGACCGATCTGCGCAGCTCCCACTACTACCCACAGTTTGAACCGCATGCGATTGGTCGTGGTAATTTCCAAGGAATAACGCGAGACCTGGCCGTTGTCAACGTAAATAGTGCACGAAAACTTAACAGAGAGAGTAGAGGGCCGTGCGACGGAGAAAAACATAGGCGGTTAAGTGGGGAGTCGAGCGTGCCAACGCCTCCTGAGGGTCGTGCCTGCGCGAAATCGGTATGCTCTAATATGGAATGCAGTGTAGCCGGGGCAGGCTGACGGCCGTCCCACTAGCGCGACGGAGAAGGATGCATCTGTGTCTCCATCGCGCTAGTGGGACGGCCGTCAGCCTGCCGACAGACGGTGACCATCCAGTGATGCCAGAATGAGGACGGGAGCGCTCGAGAATTTCCCCCACCTCGCATGCACACTACGCCGGAGCTGCGTGTCCGTGAGCTCGGCGCTTCGGACAACGTCGGGAAGACGAGAGAGAAAACGAATGTGTGTCTTTCTCTCTCGCTCTTGAAACGCTGTGATCCAAGGTGGCGTGCAAGCGACACGCGGCCGTGCGCGATCTTCCTGAGTGCCTCGAGGCTCGAGATACACTTTTCACTTTCTGACATATGTACAGGGTGTCCCACCTAAGACTGGACAGCCGGTTTTCTCCTAAAGTATTGCCGATAAAAATATAAAAAAAATAGGGAATTGCATGGTTCGAGACCTGTGTGAACTTAGCCCCCCTTTTTTCGAAAACGTAAATTTTCGATATTGTACCAGTTTGTACTAGGTTTGTACCGCGTTGTACCGTAGCGAGTTTTCAAAAATTCGAAATCGTTTTCGAGAAAATCAGAAAAAACCAATTTTTAGGCTAGCCCCCCTTCTTTGGAAATTATCATTTTTCGCGATTGTACTGCATTGTACTAGTTGTACCGAACATTGTACCGTTCCGAGTTTTCAAAAATTCGAAACCGTTTTCGAGAAAATCAAAATATAAAAAATCAAGCTAGCCCCCCATTTTTGGAAATTTCGATTTTTAGCGATTGTACTGAATTGTACTAGTTGTACCGAACATTGTACCGTTCCGAGCATTCAAAAATTCGAAACCGTTTTCGAGATAATTAGAAAATAAAACAAAAAACCAGCCCCCCATTTTTCGAAATTTCGATTTTTAGCGATTGTACTGCATTGTACTAGGTTTGTACCGCGTTGTACCGTTCCGAGAAATTGTTTAACTCTTTTGGTTTCCAAGAAAAATCGAAATAACCAAAGTGTCGAGTCGTACTACTGGGAAAAAAAAATTGCGAAAAATTAAAAACTCGAGGTTGTACCAGTTTGTACTAGGTTTGTACCGCGTTGTACCGTTCCGAGAAATTGTTTAACTCTTTTTGTTTCCCAGAAAAATCGAAATAACCAAAGTGTCGAGTCGTACAACTGGGAAAAAAAAATTTGCGAAAAATTAAAAACTCGAGGTTGTACCAGTTTGTACTAGGTTTGTACCGCGTTGTACCGTTCCGAGAAATTGTTTAACTCTTTTGGTTTCCGAGAAAAATCGAAATAACCAAAGTGTCGAGTCGTACTACTGGGAAAAAAAAATTTGCGAAAAATTAAAAAGTCGAGGTTGTACCAGTTTGTACTAGGTTTGTACCGCGTTGTACCGTTCCGAGAAATTGTTTAACTCTTTTGGTTTCCGAGAAAAATCGAAATAACCAAAGTGTCGAGTCGTACTACTGGGAAAAAAAAAATTGCGAAAAATTAAAAACTCGAGGTTGTACCAGTTTGTACTAGGTTTGTACCGCGTTGTACCGTTCCGAGAAATTGTTTAACTCTTTTGGTTTCCCAGAAAAATCGAAATAACCAGAGTGTCGAGTCGTACTACTGGGAAAAAAAAAATTGCGAAAAATTAAAAAGTCGAGGTTGTACCAGTTTGTACTAGGTTTGTACCGCGTTGTACCGTTCCGAGAAATTGTTTAACTCTTTTGGTTTCCCAGAAAAATCGAAATAACCAAAGTGTCGAGTCGTACTACTGGGAAAAAAAAATTAGCGAAAAATTAAAAAGTCGAGGTTGTACCAGTTTGTACTAGGTTTGTACCGCGTTGTACCGTTCCGAGAAATTGTTTAACTCTTTTGGTTTCCCAGAAAAATCGAAATAACCAAAGTGTCGAGTCGTACTACTGGGAAAAAAAAATTTGCGAAAAATTAAAAAGTCGAGGTTGTACCAGTTTGTACTAGGTTTGTACCGCGTTGTACCGTTCCGAGAAATTGTTTAACTCTTTTGGTTTCCCAGAAAAATCGAAATAACCAAAGTGTCGAGTCGTACTACTGGGAAAAAAAAATTTGCGAAAAATTAAAAAGTCGAGGTTGTACCAGTTTGTACTAGGTTTGTACCGCGTTGTACCGTTCCGAGAAATTGTTTAACTCTTTTGGTTTCCCAGAAAAATCGAAATAACCAAAGTGTCGAGTCGTACTACTGGGAAAAAAAATTTGCGAAAAATTAAAAAGTCGAGGTTGTACCAGTTTGTACTAGGTTTGTACCGCGTTGTACCGTTCCGAGAAATTGTTTAACTCTTTTGGTTTCCCAGAAAAATCGAAATAACCAAAGTGTCGAGTCGTACTACTGGGAAAAAAAAAATTGCGAAAAATTAAAAACTCGAGGTTGTACCAGTTTGTACTAGGTTTGTACCGCGTTGTACCGTTCCGAGAAATTGTTTAACTCTTTTGGTTTCCCAGAAAAATCGAAATAACCAGAGTGTCGAGTCGTACTACTGGGAAAAAAAAAATTGCGAAAAATTAAAAAGTCGAGGTTGTACCAGTTTGTACTAGGTTTGTACCGCGTTGTACCGTTCCGAGAAATTGTTTAACTCTTTTGGTTTCCCAGAAAAATCGAAATAACCAAAGTGTCGAGTCGTACTACTGGGAAAAAAAAATTAGCGAAAAATTAAAAAGTCGAGGTTGTACCAGTTTGTACTAGGTTTGTACCGCGTTGTACTGTTCCGAGAAATTGTTTAACTCTTTTGGTTTCCCAGAAAAATCGAAATAACCAAAGTGTCGAGTCGTACTACTGGGAAAAAAAAATTTGCGAAAAATTAAAAAGTCGAGGTTGTACCAGTTTGTACTAGGTTTGTACCGCGTTGTACCGTTCCGAGAAATTGTTTAACTCTTTTGGTTTCCCAGAAAAATCGAAATAACCAAAGTGTCGAGTCGTACTACTGGGAAAAAAAAATTGCAAAAAATTAAAAAGTCGAGGTTGTACCAGTTTGTACTAGGTTTGTACCGCGTTGTACCGTTCCGAGAAATTGTTTAACTCTTTTGGTTTCCGAGAAAAATCGAAATAACCAAAGTGTCGAGTCGTACTACTGGGAAAAAAAAATTTGCGAAAAATTAAAAACTCGTGGTTGTACCAGTTTGTACTAGGTTTGTACCGCGTTGTACCGTTCCGAGAAATTGTTTAACTCTTTTGGTTTCCGAGAAAAATCGAAATAACCAAAGTGTCGAGTCGTACTACTGGGAAAAAAAAATTTGCGAAAAATTAAAAAGTCGAGGTTGTACCAGTTTGTACTAGGTTTGTACCGCGTTGTACTGTTACGAGCCGGGGCTGCGGCAACGCGAGAGGCCGGCGAGAAGGGTATTTCCCAAGGAATACGGTTTATGAGTTTGTTAGTTAGGTGCGCGGACGAACCTGATGCGAAATCAGGGAGCCGCTAGGATTGTTGACGGCGAGGACGAACCTGATGCGAAATCAGGGAGCCTCTAGGAATGGAGTCACACGCGGACGAACCTGATGCGAAATCAGGGAGCCGCAGGAGGGTGAAACGTCGTGAACGAACCCGATGCGAAATCGGGGAGTCACTAGGATAGAGTTCACAGACGAACCTGGTGCGAAACCAGGGAGCTGTTAGGAGGTTGGATTATTCACAGACGAACCTGGTGCGAAACCAGGGAGCTGTTCGGAAGTTGGTAGATTTACAGACGAACCTGATGCGAAATCAGGGAGCTGTAGGATACGGACGAACCTGATGCGAAATCAGGGAGCCGTAGGAGGGTAAGGTTTCGTGGACGAACCCGATGCGAAATCGGGGAGCCACTGGGTTGGAGAAGATGCTTTGTTTTGGTTGAAGGGTTGCGAACGAACCTGATGCTTGATCAGGGAGTCGCGGGAAATGTTAATAATGCCTCGTAACTATTAATTTATGTTTGATACAACTCGAGCGGTAAAGCTGTATCAGTGGGTGAGTGCTACTAATATTATAAGGATCGCTGGGTGAAAGATGGGTTTAACGAATCTACTCGATTTATACGTGAACACCATTCATATATTGAATAATCAAGTATGATACAAATGTAAGTGTCGCGATGAAATAATAAATAGTGTAGTTAATTACCACTAGTTGCACGGTGTTGACGCACTGGCGATGCGGGGACGTACGAGTGGCTATTTCAAAAGTGCCAAATAGAATATAAACCGAACTCGCGGATTCTATGAGGTTAACTATGATCCTGACGGAGACTTTAGCTTCATCTTTAACCAACTCTGTACGAGCGTGACACGACGTGACTCTACGCGTGACTCTATAGCTTTTAACCAACGAGGGTAGAAACCAAAGGGTTTATATAGTCCCAAAAATGAGTGGAGATTCATTAGGAGTTTCCATATAAGGAAATTCTTCGGGGTCGTCGTCGTGTCATTCCCGTTCCCATGGTCGTGATCCAGATGGTCGAGATCATGACCCCCCTTAGTGGTGTATGATAAGCAAAAGGATTTTAGGGCGTTTTCCCTTCTCAGAAGCGAGCTCGAAAGTGGTTGAGAGTGGTGTATGGGAAGATTCCACATACGTAACAGTACCGTTCCGAGAAATTGTTTAACTCTTTTGGTTTCCGAGAAAAATCGAAATAACCAAAGTGTCGAGTCGTACTACTGGGAAAAAAAAAATTGCGAAAAATTAAAAACTCGAGGTTGTACCAGTTTGTACTAGGTTTGTACCGCGTTGTACCGTTCCGAGAAATTGTTTAACTCTTTTGGTTTCCCAGAAAAATTGAAATAACCAGAGTGTCGAGTCGTACTACTGGGAAAAAAAAAATTGCGAAAAATTAAAAAGTCGAGGTTGTACCAGTTTGTACTAGGTTTGTACCGCGTTGTACCGTTCCGAGAAATTGTTTAACTCTTTTGGTTTCCCAGAAAAATCGAAATAACCAAAGTGTCGAGTCGTACTACTGGGAAAAAAAAATTAGCGAAAAATTAAAAAGTCGAGGTTGTACCAGTTTGTACTAGGTTTGTACCGCGTTGTACCGTTCCGAGAAATTGTTTAACTCTTTTGGTTTCCCAGAAAAATCGAAATAACCAAAGTGTTGAGTCGTACTACTGGGAAAAAAAAATTTGCGAAAAATTAAAAAGTCGAGGTTGTACCAGTTTGTACTAGGTTTGTACCGCGTTGTACCGTTCCGAGAAATTGTTTAACTCTTTTGGTTTCCGAGAAAAATCGAAATAACCAAAGTGTCGAGTCGTACTACTGGGAAAAAAAAATTTGCGAAAAATTAAAAACTCGTGGTTGTACCAGTTTGTACTAGGTTTGTACCGCGTTGTACCGTTCCGAGAAATTGTTTAACTCTTTTGGTTTCCGAGAAAAATCGAAATAACCAAAGTGTCGAGTCGTACTACTGGGAAAAAAAAATTTGCGAAAAATTAAAAAGTCGAGGTTGTACCAGTTTGTACTAGGTTTGTACCGCGTTGTACTGTTACGAGCCGGGGCTGCGGCAACGCGAGAGGCCGGCGAGAAGGGTATTTCCCAAGGAATACGGTTTATGAGTTTGTTAGTTAGGTGCGCGGACGAACCTGATGCGAAATCAGGGAGCCGCTAGGATTGTTGACGGCGAGGACGAACCTGATGCGAAATCAGGGAGCCTCTAGGAATGGAGTCACACGCGGACGAACCTGATGCGAAATCAGGGAGCCGCAGGAGGGTGAAACGTCGTGAACGAACCCGATGCGAAATCGGGGAGTCATTAGGATAGAGTTCACAGACGAACCTGGTGCGAAACCAGGGAGCTGTTAGGAGGTTGGATTATTCACAGACGAACCTGGTGCGAAACCAGGGAGCTGTTCGGAAGTTGGTAGATTTACAGACGAACCTGATGCGAAATCAGGGAGCTGTAGGATACGGACGAACCTGATGCGAAATCAGGGAGCCGTAGGAGGGTAAGGTTTCGTGGACGAACCCGATGCGAAATCGGGGAGCCACTGGGTTGGAGAAGATGCTTTGTTTTGGTTGAAGGGTTGCGAACGAACCTGATGCTTGATCAGGGAGTCGCGGGAAATGTTAATAATGCCTCGTAACTATTAATTTATGTTTGATACAACTCGAGCGGTAAAGCTGTATCAGTGGGTGAGTGCTACTAATATTATAAGGATCGCTGGGTGAAAGATGGGTTTAACGAATCTACTCGATTTATACGTGAACACCATTCATATATTGAATAATCAAGTATGATACAAATGTAAGTGTCGCGATGAAATAATAAATAGTGTAGTTAATTACCACTAGTTGCACGGTGTTGACGCACTGGCGATGCGGGGACGTACGAGTGGCTATTTCAAAAGTGCCAAATAGAATATAAACCGAACTCGCGGATTCTATGAGGTTAACTATGATCCTGACGGAGACTTTAGCTTCATCTTTAACCAACTCTGTACGAGCGTGACACGACGTGACTCTACGCGTGACTCTATAGCTTTTAACCAACGAGGGTAGAAACCAAAGGGTTTATATAGTCCCAAAAATGAGTGGAGATTCATTAGGAGTTTCCATATAAGGAAATTCTTCGGGGTCGTCGTCGTGTCATTCCCGTTCCCATGGTCGTGATCCAGATGGTCGAGATCATGACCCCCCTTAGTGGTGTATGATAAGCAAAAGGATTTTAGGGCGTTTTCCCTTCTCAGAAGCGAGCTCGAAAGTGGTTGAGAGTGGTGTATGGGAAGATTCCACATACGTAACAGTACCGTTCCGAGAAATTGTTTAACTCTTTTGGTTTCCGAGAAAAATCGAAATAACCAAAGTGTCGAGTCGTACTACTGGGAAAAAAAAAATTGCGAAAAATTAAAAACTCGAGGTTGTACCAGTTTGTACTAGGTTTGTACCGCGTTGTACCGTTCCGAGAAATTGTTTAACTCTTTTGGTTTCCCAGAAAAATCGAAATAACCAGAGTGTCGAGTCGTACTACTGGGAAAAAAAAAATTGCGAAAAATTAAAAAGTCGAGGTTGTACCAGTTTGTACTAGGTTTGTACCGCGTTGTACCGTTCCGAGAAATTGTTTAACTCTTTTGGTTTCCCAGAAAAATCGAAATAACCAAAGTGTCGAGTCGTACTATTGGGAAAAAAAAATTAGCGAAAAATTAAAAAGTCGAGGTTGTACCAGTTTGTACTAGGTTTGTACCGCGTTGTACCGTTCCGAGAAATTGTTTAACTCTTTTGGTTTCCCAGAAAAATCGAAATAACCAAAGTGTTGAGTCGTACTACTGGGAAAAAAAAATTTGCGAAAAATTAAAAAGTCGAGGTTGTACCAGTTTGTACTAGGTTTGTACCGCGTTGTACCGTTCCGAGAAATTGTTTAACTCTTTTGGTTTCCCAGAAAAATCGAAATAACCAAAGTGTCGAGTCGTACTACTGGGAAAAAAAATTAGCGAAAAATTAAAAAGTCGAGGTTGTACCAGTTTGTACTAGGTTTGTACCGCGTTGTACCATTCGGAGAAATTGTTGAACTCTTTTGGTTTCCGAGAAAAATGGAAATAACCAAAGTGTCGAGTCGTACTACTGGGGAAAAAAAAATTAGCGAAAAATTAAAAACTTGAGGTTGTACTAGTTTGTACTAGGTTTGTACCGCGTTGTACCGTTCGTAGAAATTGTTTAACTCGTTTTGTTTCCGAGAAAAATCCAAATAATTAAAGTGTCGAGTCGTACTACTGAGAAAAAAAATTGCGAAAAATTAAAAACTCGTGGTTGTACCAGTTTGTACTAGGTTTGTACCGCGGTGAACTGCGTTATACCGTATTTTAAAATAATAATAAAATATACTGCATACTTACTTAACACTTTATGCAGAGGGAACATATCGAGAATTGTTTTTCGGGATAGCTTCTGATTACGAATAAAAAATGTACAATCAACTATAAGCATACAGAAAGGAATATTTCCTGGGCGTTTCATAGTAACAAAAATATACGGTGAGGCGAATATTTTAGTACTTTAAATTAACATGTAAGAAGCATAGTTGTTCTTCGTTCTCTGGTAACAATTTTTTCATGAATCATTATATACTAAATTTGCAATATTTACCGACAAAACACAGACATAAACATATTCAAGGCATAACAGTAATTTCATTGACCACGTGGGGCATAATTAAAGGAAAAGAGGCTTTTTTCATTTCAGACAATGTTCCAAATATTCTTAAAGCCATAAATACACGAGCAAACTGGACTCGAATACCATGTTTTGCACATTGTTTTCATCTGGCTATTAGAACTTGCTTAAAAAAATATGAGCTATATGAAATAATTCCTAAGAAATTCCGAATTATAGTTGAATTTTTTGCACGTTCAACATCTGCGAGAGAAACATTTATACAATTTTAAAAATCTGGGGATTCCGACAGAATGCCTCTGCAATTAGTACAAGAAGTAGACACCCGATGGAATTCCACGTATATGATGTTTCATAGATTTTCTTAACTACAGACTACCCTTAATATTGCACTATCGAACCAAAACATGTCGGAAAATTTAAATCCTGAAGAATGGACGTTTTTGAAAGCTGTAACAACAGTTCTAGCACCCACGAAAGAAGTAACAGAATTAATGAGTGGAGATCTGTATCCCACATTGTCACAGTACTATCCCATGTACATTGCGTTACTCAATGTCCTTCATCCTGAGAGTACGGCAAATGCAAAATCACTGCAATGTTGTAACAACGTCCGCGATACATTGAAGGTAAATTATTTTAACTGTTTATTTCGCTAACGGTTCAATCACATTATAAGATGTGAAATTATAATTGTCATGCTTTTAGATCCTAGATTTAAACACCGTTTAGTACCACAGGAAGAGCAGCGTACTGTTATTGATAAATTAAGTAAAAAAATAGATGAGATTCAAAAAGAAATATGTTAGAGCCCATGTGAAGAATAAGGTGTGTTTAAATAATTATTTTGCCAAATTCTGAATGTAGTTTTCCACAAAAATCGATTAAAATTGTGTAGGTACTTTGAGGGTCTTCATTTTTAAAACAATTTTCAATGTGGCAAAATTTGACAACTTGAATCTTTCTTATTTTCATAAACGCTTCGCGTGAAATGAACCGCATGGTAAACGCACCAATAAATGAACACTTAAGGCTAATGAATGAAAACTATTATAAAATTATTTGGATATGAAGCAAGAAATTAGAAAAAGTCTCTAATTAATTAGTTGCTGGTTTTAATAACTTATTTTACTCATTTTAATATAAAGTGCCCATTCGCTGGTACGTGTTCATTTACTGGTACATCCACCCTATATACGACATTGTCCATGCCAACCGAAATGGATCAGTTTTGGCCGCATAGAAATAAAACCCACGTCATTAATTAATAAAAAATGGATTTTATTTTAGCTTAAAATGAAAAATAAAAGTTTTTAGTATCGCCTCCCGGTCCACCGCTCCACCCTCCTTGGCCGCCCCCGCAGTTTGGTCCCGGTCCCCCGTTCCAGCCTCCTAGGCCGACCCAGCGGCTTGGTCCCGGTCCCCCGTTCCAGTCTCCATGGCCGCCCCCGCGGCTTGGTCCCGGTCCCCCGCTCCACCCTCCTTGGCCGCCCCCGCGGCTTGGTCCCGGTCCCCCGCTCCACCCTCCTCGGCCACCCCCGCGGCTTGATCCCGGGATACCCCTCCAACCTCCTCGGCCACCCGCGCGGCGTGATCCCGGGATACCCCTCCAACCTCCTTGGCCACCATCGCGCCATCTTCCCCGGCGTTTTTCCTGCTCACGGCGTTGATATAGTATACGCCTTGCCTTTCTTTTCATCTGGAACAGTAACATAAAAATTAAATTTTCTATTTCTACCTATACATATAATGGATCCAAAAAATATTCGGACACAAACGGAATAACATACGGTTAAGTCAGTTTCATTAAATGCAATGCTGTATGATTATATACATAATATTGCAGCTCATTGTGAGACAAATTGATAGAATATACAATAATATTTCGTTTCATTGAAACTTGTGAAATATTGATAAATCTCACATGAAATCTCACATGAAATACTATCGTATATCACACTGTTCAACTCATCTCCAACAGAGGTACATTATTACGAGCAAAAGAATATAGTATTTAATATTGCATATAATTACCTTATTATATTTTCTCTCCCAATTAATATTATCTGTTCCTCCTTCCTCCCTCCTTTCTGTCTCCCTCACACTCCCACCTTCCTCCCTCGTTTCCTTCCTCGCTTCGCCCCCCTTCCTCTCCTGTTCCTGCCCGTTGTCTTCTTGCGCCACATCAATTATTGCCCGGTGTATCTGAAAATGAAATAATGAATGTATTATTTTATGGCAAATAGTATGATTGTATGAACATACAGGGTGATTCTCTCGCTGTCAGTACGTTAGGGTGGAGCGAAAATATATATTTTTTTCAGATATAATATTGATGTATGTGTCAAAAGTTGTCCAAGGTGGTCCATAATCTGGGTTTGAAAGGATTTTTTTCTCGGACTTTATCTTCAGGTTGAGTGTTGGCACCAAAGTATACAATTTGTACGAAATTTTCCATATTTTATGAAAATTTTATTTGTTACCTTTTATAATGGATATAATGATGATTAGGGTGCCTGTACCCAATATCGCCCAGAGATGGGCATTATTTAAATAAAAAATTATTTAAATAACGTATCAAATAAAAGAGACTTTATCTTTATTTGCCATGAAATAAAAATAACCCAGAGTTACTTTTATTTGAAACGTCACAAATAATTCTTCTTGTTCGACGTGAATTTATCCGACGACCACAAACAATTTTTTTGTTCGACGGGAATTCATCTGACGGCCACAAATAATTTTTTTATTTGACGGGAATTCATTTTAACCTTAAAATAATTTTGTCGTCTTTTCATTCATTTGTATTTAAAAATAATTTGAAGCTCAAATAACTCTGGGAGTAAAGAGCGAGAGAAAGGAGGAGCGTGTGCTAGAGAGCGGTAAGCAGGAGAGCATGATGCGAGGAGGTAGTTATTAGAGCGAGAGGGAACTGGGATTAGAAAGAAAGGGGGATATTAGGAACGGGCCTCTCGCTCCGTTCCTCTGCTCTCTAGCACACGCTCCCCCTCTCTCTCGCTCTCAACTCCCAGAGTTATTTGAGCTTCAAATTATTTTTAAATACAAATTAATTAAAAGACGACAAAATTATTTGAAGGTTAAAATGAATTCCTGTCACATAAAAAAATTATTTGTGGCCATCGGATAAATTCACGTCAAACAAAAAAAATTATTTGTGACGTATCAAAGAAAAGTAACTCTGGCTTATTTTTATTTGATGCGTCTTGAATAAATTTTTTGTCTTTTCATTCGAAATCAATTTTTTATTTGACATAATTTTTTGCCCATTTCTGATATCGTCCATGTTCCTAATATCGCCACTCACTATATCTCGCAAAGTAAGCACTAAAATTCATCAATTATGCACTGAATTAGTACCTAAACATATGTAGGAAGACATACTATAATTGCAGCGTCATGTGATCAACAATTACAGAAAGGGAAGTATTTTACAAAATCGTAATAGTGTAAAAATTTATTGGACTGCCACAATTTTACTGTCTAATAATTCTGTGAATGCAAGAATATCTACCAGAAGTATGTAATTAATGATGTACTTAAGGAATGAAATCGGGTCAAATATTTTCGTAATGAAAATAGCGTTTTTCTCTAAGCAGTATGCGTATTGTCAATACCGCCTACCAGAGAACAATGGTTTCGATGTAATGTTCGTTACAGGTGGGGTCACGAAATTTGTAACGCAACCGAAATAAACTTTATTTGTCGAATATGTACATTCGAACGTAAAAAATAAAATATTTTAAAAATTGTATTTCTATATGTTTGTAATAAAAATTGAAATCAAAGATAGAGAAAAAAACATTTCTACAATTTAAACAATTAATCAATATTTCTTGAGTGGGTAATATTAGGTACACTTTTTTCAGGATCGGATTTTGGTATGTCTTGCGTTTTTTAATTAATAATTAAAAATTTGTAGGTTTCAACGATGCTAACTTATGCTATATGAAAGATGAATAATTTCTCTTTACTTTGAATCAAATTGTATGCAAAAATATCGATTATTCAATTGACAGCGATTTAACCTGTGCTAGGCGATATTAGGTACGGTTACCCTATGCTAAAATATGTTTGCGTACAATATTCGATCTTTCGAATGTCTAATTCCAGAGAAGATAATATTTAAAAAGTATCACGTCTTGCTTTTAAGTGAATATCAGCGAGAGAATCACCCTGTTTAATAGTATAACATTTTAATACTTACAGGTGTCATATCTTCCATGGCTTTATCCGCCATCTGTGTTCTCGACGCACAAAACTGAACTTTTATCTGTGATGGTTACTCGAAGACTGACTTCCCCATTTCAGGAACAGGGATGCTAAGCAAAATTTTCTGTGGTCACTTATTTTGGAAGGGGGAACACCTACAGGAGTGGTGGTAATGTGTACGTAGTCAGGAAAGTCCCTTCGTGTTGCTGGCGATTGGCTTTGCCGGGAAGTGGGTACCTGCAAACTATTCGTAGTGGAGGGGGAACAGGAACCAACTTTCCGGCAACACTGCTAGTGTAAAGTCCGTACAGGGCCTTGACGAATTTATGATCAGGGCCGGCGAAACCCAGTATGCAAGTTATCTGCAGCATAAGGGCGCCAGCCGAAGGGGGCGCTATAACTATATCGCCCGCTTAATAATAAATGAATGCAACTCACGCATAAACAAAATGTTAATGTAATTCTTTTTTTTTGCACTCCGTAAAGGCAAAACATATTAAATAGAATACAGGTGCAAAAAATTTGGGGCCCCCAATCATTTTCTTGCATTGGGGAGCCAACCATCCTCGCACCGGCCCTGTTTATGTTGGGTCTGGCGTCTGTACGCGTCGACGCCGCGCACGCCTTAAGGGGGGATTCTCGTGTAACAGCCCCCGAAATTTATGCATTTTTTTTAAGAAACTATTGTTAATATTGCATTAAACTCTTTTGGGATATAAGGAGGCGTCTTCAAATTTGCAGAAAATATTTTTTTTATGTCGATCCTTCTTATAATTAATTAATTATTGTGGAATCTCTTCGACGATGTTGGCGGGATGTGCAATACCTGTCACAGTCATCCGATTGCGAAAAGAAGACAATTTTCTGAATTAACGCCGTTAAACAATTTACGCTTATATTGGACCTCATATTTTAATCTTACTTTGTATTTATAGTACTTTTTTCGTCGATATAAAGAATTTATAATATAAATTTTTCAATTTTTTTTTTTTAAAGTGGACCAAACCCAGCGTAAACTATCTAACTTTAAGAAACATCTATTCTTTTTTACAATCAGATGACTGTGATAGGTGCCACACATCCCGCCAACAGGAGTTACATCATCAAAGGGGTGGATAAGATTCTACAATAATTAATAAATAATGAGGATCAACATGAAAAAAATATTTTCTGCGATTTTAAAGATGCCTCCTTATACACTCCTCACATTAATTAAAGGATCACCTCTGGGAGCCCGAAAAATAGAGGCAAGTTCACATGGTCATAACTCCGGTAAAAATAGTCGTATCGATATTTTGAAAAAATGGTTTGAAAGCGTGGAATCTCTACTTTCAGCTGCTTTTTGTAAATTTCGGATGCATTGCTTTTCGGCAAAGTTATAACTATATAAAGAGCACTTGGTCAGTTTGAAAAATTTTCTTCAACTTTGCGAAGTTCCACGGCGTGCATGAAATTTTTTACACAAATTTCATTTACACCACTCGAAAGCGGCTATTTTCCTGTGAAAAAAACAAGCAATAAATTTCTTATGCGATTTTTTTTGGCCGAGTTATTCAACTTTGAAGCAAAAACCGTTTTTTCTACTTTACTTGCTTCTAGCAAACGAAGAGATCATCGTAGAACATTCCTGAAAAAACCATTAGAAAGATCAGACTTTTCTCTTTAAGACGCATCTTCGACTTTTTCGATTTGTTTAAAATTTGGGTCTCTGATGTCCTTTCCAAAATATACTTAAAAATTGCACAAATTCCATTTTCTCTTCAACTCGCTGTATCTTCGCGAGGGGTGATCGGAACGTCATTGTCTTAAGCTCATTTTAAAGCGGAAAGTCTGCCGATTCTTTTGAGTGCCCCCAGAACCGGCTGCGATAATTTCTTACCGGTGGCCTTTCAGTTTGAAGTTACCGTTTCGAAAAAACACGGCTACAAAATGTGTCGCGATGTCGGTCGTCCCCGCGGAAGCGAAAGCTCTTGTTCGTATCCCCACCCGTCGACATAAGTGACGATAGCAGCCGAAAGCGAGCCGAGTTACGCCGACGCTACTGAAGGTTCCTGTGTGTGCACACACATATGACACATACTTCCACGCAATATGCCATCGGTGATGCTGATGCCGGCGGTACGGCAGCCACGCAGCCGCTGAAGCCACCTCGTAAGTTTTCCGAAAAGGTAACTTCAAACTGAAAGGCCACCGGTAAGAAATTATCGCAGCTGGTTCCGGGGGCACTCAAAAGAATCGGCAGACTTTCCGCTATAAAATGAGTTTAAGACAATGACGTTCCGATCATCTCTCGCGAAGATACAGCGAGTTGAACAGAAAATGGAATTTGTGCAATTTTTAAGCATATTTTGGAAAGGACATCAGAGACCCAAATTTTAACCGAATCGAAAAAGTCGAAGATGCGTCTTAAAGAGAAAAGTCTGATCTTTCTAATGGTTTTTTCAGGAACGTTCTACGATGATCTCTTCGTTTGCTAGAAGCAAGTAAAGTAGAAAAAACGGTTTTTGCTTCAGAGCTGAATAACTCGGCCAAAAAAAATCGCACAAGAAATTTATTACTCGTTTTTTACACAGGAAAGTAGCCGCTTTCGAGTGGTGTAAATGAAATTTGTGTAAAAAATTTCATGCACGCCGTGGAACTTCGCAAAGTTGAAGAAAATTTTTTCAAACTGACCCAGTGCTTTTTATAATGCTATAACTTTGCCGAAAAGCAATGCATCCGAAATTTACAAAAAGCAGCTAACAGTAGAGATTCCACGCTTTCCAACCATATTTTCAAAATATCGATACGACTATTTTTACCGGAGTTACGACCATGTGAACTTGCCCCTATTTTTCGGCCTCCCAGAGGTGATCCTTTAATTAATGTGAGGAGTGTATACCAAGAGAGTTTAATCTAATATGACCAACAGTTTTTGCAAAAAAATTCTTAAATACCAGTTACTTCTGGGGGTGTTAGACGAGAAACCCCCCTTAACGTAAACACCATTAAAATTGATTCCGTCTATTCGATGGAACTTCTAAATGCAACAAGTTTGGCTTTCAACGAAAGTAATTTGAAAATTTTTATTTCCGAGTCCGAACCAAGTCTCGGGATCCCGAGCAATACGAAAGTATCAGGATCCCGCCCGATCTCGTCCGAAACTTCCCGGCCCGTCCCGAGCCCGAAACGTCGGCTACAGTATCTCTACGAGCTATAGTAACTAGAGATGCAGATTTCACGTGTACAACGTGTACACGTGTAGTTAATATATCCGTGTTCTAATCCGTGTACTTCTTAACACACGGGTACCTGAGTATTAACATACACGGGTACACGTGTATCAAAATATACGGATTCACGTATATTAACATATGCATATTTTATTAGGTGTCATTACTTATGTATAATTATTACTTAATCGTTTGTTTTGATGTAAGAAGGCTAAGGTGTTAATATTTTCTGGTAATAAACATTTTTTTGGTTACAATACTTCCAGCACATGAAAAATATCGTTCCAACATCGCCGAGGTTGCTGGAATTGTTAAATATTTTTTGGCAACTACGGAAATCGCCGAGTATTTAATTGTCCTAGCTTTCCACCAGTCAAGCGGATCTAGAAATAAGTTTTCTTCGTTCCATATTGTCCACCCATAACGGAAGTCTGCCTTTCAATATTTTCTACAGCCGTGTACGCGGGTCGCTTTATAGCTTCCATTGTTTAATATTTTCTACCATTCGAATATTTTCGACACCTTAGAATCCTCAAACAATAGGCAAAGGTCCCGTCATCTGGTTGACAGTCGGTCTCGTCCGTGGGGTAGGTACTACCGGAGCACCGAACAACAGGGTCGTAAACCCGCACCTTCGGCAGGCGCTCGCGAACTCGGCGCGGCCAAGTTAATCCTTGAGCTCGTATATTTATTACTATCACGTGCACGCATCACGGTACTAAGGAGCGTGACAATGAAATGAAATTGATTACTATTTGGACACAGGGTTACAACTACGGTTTTCACCGTATTACTGTAATCCGCATTAACTCGATACCTTATAAAATATGGATGTTAATACACGTGAAACTGTATATTTCGATACACGTGTAGGGGAAACTGGGGGTGGTTGATACGTTTCTGAGAAAAATTATTGTGTAGACGAAACTAAATAATATTTTACTGATCTTTTTGCATATTTACATTCAGCATTGTATTCTTTAACAAAAATGATCATAATTATTTTAAAATGAAAGAAAGAATGTATTAACAAAATGTTATATTAAAATATACAAATTTCCGTCATAATTTGTTTGCTGAAGAATATCTATTACAGATTACGCTAGGTTAAATTACTTTGGGGAGGTATGATACATGTATCAAACCGCTCTTGAATGTATGTCTCATACCTCCCCAAATGTAGAATTTTAAGCATCAATCGTATCCCTTGCAGCAGTCCTGCAAGAGGGAGTAGGGGGGCACGTTTAGCTGCCCGTACCCAGCAGGGTATCTGTTAAGCTGATTAAATGTGGAGGAATCACCAAGGTTCCTGAAGTGGGGTGGTTGTCTTCGCGGACAACCCTTGGTGTGCGTCACCATGTGGAATTTCCCTGACCCGTTACAGGGACAGTTCTAGCTCTTTGTGTTCCGAACTAAAGTAAAAACGGAGACTTCGAACCGTGGTACCTCCTGCCACATCTGGCAATAGCCATAAAACAATTTAGTCCTAAGCCTTCGCGACATAAAAAGGACGCGATTGACAGGCTGCAGACCCTAACTCGCCACGATGGCCGACAATAAAGACGACGCCGTAACAAATATGATTAAGGTTTTGTATATATGTATATTCGGTAAATAAGAATATATAAAATACAAATATAACGGACTTAAAAAGCTCTATCGCGAAATCGATCGTTCGTCCGGTAAGACTGTTGTTCAACAAATGCCTGGTCTTCAGTTCCTCTTCCCCCGCGATGTCCCGCGCCGGACTCATCGTTTTCATGTGCGTCTCCAACAACGCCAAGTATGGATTCGTAGCAATGACGACTTAACGTCAAAAACGAGAGCCGTCATGGGATGAAGCCTAGAGCCAGCGGTCGGTGATAAAACACGCTCCCAATCTGTAACACATTATGTAATGGAAATACTTAATTGTTGCGTAATAAGCTTACAAAATTTTATCGTAGAATTAGAAGGCGTGAAACATTACCTGAAATATGGTAATTATTGCTTTCTGCTTTTAATACCGACTGCTTTTTAATCTTGAAAAAAGTCCACCTGTAACAAATGATCGTAGACATTTCGATAAGTGTGGTGTAAAAGTAAAAGATTGTTTCAATACTTCGTCGAACATCATGCATACCTGCGACACACCTGTACTAGCCTGGCGCAGGTTGACCGAACCGGACTCGGCATCCTTACGTACACAAGTAATTTGCAACGTAGATCATCATCTGCATGTTTTCTTCTGTCTTCTGTTTGTCCGCTCCTGTGAACTTAGAAATGGGACTGAAAAAATTAACGGGTGAATTAAATTTATTATTTCTTTCGCCACTTTCATGGGAATCTTACGGCGGCGTCGATCCACTCGCGTGATCGGAAGGATCCGCGAGGAACAATGTCATTGCAGACAGTTTTGACCACTGATACAGTCAGTGGTCCTGCGCTGTACAGCGCGATACGACGCCTAATTGATCGAATGTATTATATCTTTCGCCACTTTCATGGGAATCTTACGGCGGCGTCGATCCACTCGCGTGATCGGAAGGATCCGCGAGGAACAATGTCATTGCAGACAGTTTTGACCACTGATACAGTCAGTGGTCCTGCGCTTACAGCGCGATGCGACGCCGGGCTGATACAATAGTTTTACTATTTTCGGAAAGTCGAAAAATACGGTCGGGTATACGTTTAATCTAGACGCTACTCTTAACATATATGCATAAATGCGCCTTTAAAGCTAGCATCTGCTGTATGTATTTCGGCTTGTTTCTTAAGTCATCGTACTCGAACCAGCGATCTTGCTGGTTTATGAGCGCCGTGTAATGACCAAGGGATGTCATGCTTGAATCCCCGTAGTGAGGCACAACACCTGCCAACACGTAATTATCGGCCTCTATTTGTAATGTTAAAGGAAATTCATTTAATAATACTCTTCTACTACTATCTTCGTAACTTATCTCAATAAAAATAAATAGTCCGTAAGAATATTTTATATGCACATGCTTGTCACAACACTGTTGCTGAAAATTTGTATCATTCATGATTAAACTTTGTAAGTCTTTCACCCCGCATTTTTGCATCGTGTTGTGATTGATTGGAAATAATACAGACTTTCGGTCGGATGTTGATCCGCATATATCACAGCGTGATGTTGTAATCACACTTGGAATATCGATGAAAACTTTTTCGCACAAATACGCAATATTAGATGCAGCATCTATAATCTGTATATTATTTACCACTGTTGGTTTAACAAAAAATTCTACAGTTTTTAATAATAATGCTCGCATTTTATAAACGCTGTTACACGGTCCTTTCCGTAAAAATTCTCTTACAAATAGAAAACATTGTTTCTCGCTATTTTCTATATTGTTTCTTACATTATCATTATAACATGAATGAACTAATATTTGCATTATACTGTCAAAACCACATGTATTTTTAACTACTGTTTTTTTGCTGCTCATCCTTAGAATTGTACACAGGTTTCCATTCACAAGTATTCCAATGCCAAGGGATCTTGCTGTTTTTGCGTTCGGATCCCAATCAGGCCTCGTATCTAAGTATGTTCGATTAACCTTTTTGGGATCGTTTTTGTTGCGCCAATTTTGTTCATATTGTAAATCCTGATTTGAATCAATTGCGGAGTCCGACTCACAATCAGGTGTATCGGTTGTTATAATAGGATCGTTTCTGGAGACAGTAGTTGTTGGTTCTGTTTTATTGTCGTCTTGCGCCACTTCTTTTATTTCGATGTATCCGTCATTCCCATCAGTGTCCGATGTATGTGCATTTTCTCGAGTTTCGTTGTCGTCTTGCGCCATTTCTTTTATTTCAATGCATTCGTCATTCCCATCAGTGTCAGATGTGTTTGCATTTTCTCGAGCTTCTGTCATTGCTAATTTTGCTCTACCAGAAAACGATTTTATGTGAATACTTACAAATTTGTCCACGCGCAGCGGTTTTGGTAAACCATTTAATAAACGATGTTTGATATCGTTCATTTCTGATTCGACGGCACTGGAACTAGCGTGTAATTTGCCAAATTGAAATTTCTCCATCATTAACCCAGTATATAATGGAAAATATGGTAGTAAATTACTAATGCTTCTAGCCATTTGCGGGCTATAATATGGATTTATCTCTGTACTGTATTTAAGCTAAACTCGCGACACCATGAGAATACCAACGCTTCATCGCTAAAATCTTGTGACTCTAATTTGTGGTCTTCAAAATTAGACTCGCACGTGGGATCATCATTTGTTTCGACATCTGCCATTTCCGCGAACTTTTCCTTACCCTTAATGACATTTATCATGTAAATGCGAGCCTCTTCCGATAATGTTTTTTGTCCATATTCGTCTAAACCGCATGTCTGTGCATAACATAAAATTAATAAATGTTTGACGAAGACTTTAAAGTTTTCAAAAGCTATTTGATTCGTCAGTTGCCCCATAGCCAATAGATAGAAGGTTTTGACTTGCGGATGAAGAGATTTTATAGGCTTCCAACGTGATACAAAATGCATGTAATGGCAAATGTCGAGTCTTACGAATGAACGTGGCAAAGTCAGAAGTGACTCGTTTGATAAGCATAAAAAACATTTGGATAAATAATCTTTTAGATTTTTACATTGTGCGAAAACTCTCGTTATAGCACCCAAAAGCGCTTTGTCGAAATCACAAGTTACCTCTCGTGGTAGCGGAAATTTACTTGTGTGACTGGAACCGAGACGAATTATTTCATACAGCCAATTTTGTATTGCGTTCGTATTCTGTGTAGAACTTAACATTTGGAACACTGGCATTTTCGATGTAGGTGTCTCGGCAACAATTTGATATAAATAAATATGGGGGCACAAATTTCCATCAGGCGTACGCAGTTTTTTAACAAGCGATCCAGTGGCATCAATAAATATTCTTCGATAATATTGAATATAAACGGCTGTTTGTTCCACTGTCCAGTAATGGACGAAAAACGGATCTAAACCTATAGAGTGAATAGAACCCGGATGATACTTATATTTCATTTGTAAAATGCTGTTCACTGGATCGGTTGAAGTAATTTCCAAATTCTTGTTTATTAATTGCTCCTTAGCTTTTCGCAACACGCATGGTTTCGGTAAATGTGGAGGCTCCGGATCACCAATCTCCATAAGATTATCTGCTTCTGCTCTTCGCCACATGCTAGGCAAAGTTTTATTATCGACCATCGTTTTTGCAATTGCAATTCTGCGACTGCCTTTCAACTGTCTTCTTTTATTATGTTTGATGGTCGATACAAAACCTTCCACTTCGCATTCAAAAACTACTTCCGACTGGGGCAATGGTTTGTTTATAATACATCCTACAAATTTAGCCTGGCATTCGGAACAAGATCCTGACATTTTCAAATACAAACCCTGCTCTGAAACTTTACATCTTTTGAATGCGAAGGGACATGGAAGTTTCACTTCTTTATATATTGCGGCAAACAGTACGTCAGACCAAACTTTTCTTTGAAGCGTAGAATACATTCGACTTTGACCTTCATTGTTTGCATATTCCACGTTTTCCGGTTTTATTTTTATCCACTCTTTATGTGACAGGGTCACATTAAACCGAATTACGTTATTAGAATTGCTCTCCGTCGAAGCATCTAAATCAATAAAAGACAAATCTTCTTGAATATTGTGGAAATCTAATACTTTCTTCCAAATATCGTATCGATTCTGCTTGCACATGACATAAATATACTTCGGGTTCAGTGTCTGATTCATACGATTCGAAATATCTTTATAAACTGCGTCACTTGGAACAACAGGCAAGCCACGATTATCAGCCAGATGCTTATAATCTTCTGAGAGAATTATATTCAAAAGTTCAGCTACAGTATTCATTTTGAAGATCTGTATAATATTCTAAATAAAGGAAACTCTGAATGAAAAAAGGTTGGTCCAACTTTCTTAATCTTTAAGTGACTTCGTACTTACCAAATAGAAGGACAATGAAATGTGCTGTAGACGTAAACTAGAGCAAGCCCAATCAATAAAACAAATAACACACATATAACTAGAACTTAATTAACGAAACACCACCTAAAACGAACAAAACGAAACACAAACTGAACAGTAACTTAAAATGCATAAGAAATGCTTAAAACGTCTCACTGTGCAGTTGCTGCTCGAATGGTTCTGTTTCAACTGAATGCAAAGAGAAAGTCGAAGGCTTTTCTGCACTATGACATAAACACATGAAGTGTCTATCGTCTAAGCAGTTCCTTCGGAGGAACCCCATAGCTCCATACAGAGCCGCCCCTAGAGTTTGCGGGACCCAGGGCAAAAGTCGATATTATTTAAAACATCTAATTGACTGTGTCTACACGCACTACCTAATTAAATTTATATTTATATAAGTATATAAAATTGTATACTTACCAAAGACAGAAAACCTAACATGAAAATAAATAAATAAATAACACATAAGCACAATAGCACAAAAACCGTAAGTCGAAAATTAACAAGTTGGAAAGTATATTTCTGTTACGACCGACATTTTGTTGCATGCATAACTGTACCATGTTGGTATGGATGCTTCGGATATTTATTAGTTTCCTAGATATTAATAAAAAATGATTGTTAATTATTTTTACAATTTTGTTTGAATTACATACACGTAGCTGCGAACCCTCTAACGAGGTGGCCTTCTCGCCCCTGATTCCGAATAAATACCAAAATATTTTCTGAATATCTCGAAATCTAAAGGAGTCCGGCGGTAATATGTATAGAGAAAAGTTATTTAAAATGTTGATCTTGACAACACATTACAAGGTCATTAAAGTCGGTGGTGATAACCTTATTTCCAATAATTATCCTACATTTTTACGACATTCCGCAATTTTGCTACTATGATTTCTATCGAGCATTTATAGTTTTAACCTATATAATTTTAAAAATATGTGTGAAAAATTGATACCTTAACAACTATAATTAATTTATTTAATTTGTACAAAATGAAATCCCTAAGCGCGAGGCCCGGGGCAAGGGCACCGCTTGCTCAGTGCTAAGGGCGGCTCGGCTCCTCACGAATTTGGACAATGTGTGCGAACGTGATACGTAAAAACGCGACGCGACGTACAGGGTAGACGTGTAATCATTCGACCCTTCGAATTTTCGAATAATTTCTTCGAATATTCGGAGCGATCGAATTTCGGATTGTACCGAATAGGAATCTGAACATGCAATATTTGTTCATACTTTACCGTGAAATTCTTTTCATATTGGCCTTTACAATTTGGAATTTTATTAATCTTTGGTTCTATGAATTTTGCAACGAAGGGTATGAATTCTATTTAAATTTAGGGACCTAGTGTATTTAAATGTTGAATCACAATGCTCATTAATAGCAATAGTAGTAATTGTATTCCTTGCTTATTTTCGAAGCGTTCATCGGGAAACATTTGCTTGCCAAATGTCGAATAGGGGGCAATCGGCATCGTGCCGTTTTTTTCAGGGATTTCGACCTTCTTCGCTTCAAGTTAATCCGTATATTGCTCTGTCGGCGGATGGTACATTTGGTAACCATCTGTACTTGTATGTACCGTTGTCCACCGCCGATTCTCGGGGCAATTTCGTCATAAACCGCGACCCTGGCGAAATGCTCTGTCCGATCATCCTGGCTAGTTTTTGGGACCAGCTGGTTGTAAATACATTTCCTCCACCTCGTCAAGACGGCGAAGGTACCCCCTCCACCGACGAATTAACAGAGGGGAGGTCCCTCCTCTTCTTCAAAAGTGTAAACAATTGGAATTTGTCACCTCCCAAAATTCTGGACAACGCGTCTACCATCCAAACGCCGGAAAAGTTAGCGAGGGCTCTTATTAAAGTCATCGTTCAGCTTATGTTTCGACTCATATTTACAAAAACTAATAATTTATACCAAAGACAGTAAATATTTCATCAACTCATTCATAGAAGCCCCCAATAAAAAGACTAATGATTATGCTACCTTTATACAGTCTATGTACTGCAGCCATTTAAAAAATAATTCATTGGGCAGAGCAGATCTTAAAGTATAAACAAATGGACATGTTTTTGATCAACAGGTGAATATTAAATTTGGCGAGTTTCTTTAATTTATTTATTAAATAAGAATAAATTTAATAAGTTAACTATTAATTTTATCATTAAATCTGTATACAATTTATTTGTATACTATTTATGCTTATGTAAACAACAGCTAGTGATGGGCTCAAGACCGATCGAATCGCTTCGAATCTATGACACAATGATTCTAATCGCTTCGAATCTCATTTGTCATGGACGCCAAGCAAATCGAATCGCTTTGAATTCTGGACAGAAGTTTCGAATCGCTTCGACTGTTATTCGAAACGAACATTTCTTGAAAGCCTTGATAGTTCTTGAAGGTCTTGAAAGTCTTGACAGTTCGAGGTTCGGGAACCCGAGCTTCGGAACGAGTCGGAAATATTCGGGGGGGATCGGGATCCGAAACATTCATCCGGAATTTGGAGAGAATCTCGCGACTCGACTCGAGAGTATCGAGATATCACCCGATCCCCCCCGAATATGTCCGACTCGTTCCGAAGCTCGGGTTCCCGAATCCCGAACTGTCAAGACTTTCAAGACCTATCAAGACCTTCAAGCCTTTAAAGACTTTCAAGAAATATTTGTTTCGAATAACAGTCGAAGCGATTCGAATCTTTACAGGATTGATTAACTTCGAATCGATTTCGAAGCTGCTGTGTTGATCCCATTACTAACAACGGCACCCTTTCTCGTCAAACGTTCGTGACGCAGAAATCATTCGAAAACACGGTCGTGTTCGTTCATTGTCAACGCATTATGCTTATTAAAATATAATTATATTCGGAACAAAAATATCTGGGCCACGGAAATATAGATATATTTTATTATATGAAAAAAACATTATATTGTATTTCCTACTTTTTGGGGAAGAGGGTCAATCATTGTATAGGTGTCAACATCTGTATGCGTTACCCTATTCGAATACAGTATTGTCTCGTTACGGGTTCAATTTGGTGTACACGATACGGACTTTTCGCTACCCCCACCACTTCTGTCTCACTTTTGTGCGGCGAAGGCGAGAGCGAAATGGAACGAGAGAGAGCGAGAGGCACTGAAAGCGAGCGAAGACGGTACGAGATAGACGACGCGTTCATGTTTTGTCTCGCTCCCTCTTTCGGATGCCGTGACACTCCGTCGTTTGCGTGCGCGACGGGCGTGCGCGATGATCGCAAGCGCGGGAACCGCTACGGAAAATCTGAACGCAGGACCAGCCCAAGTCTTTTTTGCGCCCTAGGCGAAATTGTCAAATTGCCCCCTTCATTATAATACATTTATATGAGATTATTTATGACTTTACTCTGCAAAATTAGGCAACTGCTAGGGCGTAAAGTTGACAAGAGGTGCAAAATGATCTTTTCATTGTTGGCATTGTTGAAAATAAATTTTTAAATGAAATACTACAAACTGTACTACAGCGGTTTTAAACTACGAGTAAAAAATAAGAGTAAGGACATGCAGAAGCTCAATTAAATGTATTATAATAAATGGCGGAATTTGACAAGATCGCCTGGGGCGCAAAAAACACTCGTGATGTGCGTGACTATCTGACCATGACGCGCATGCGTCGAGCAGTTACGATTTCATGTGAGCACTCGCGCCCGTCGCCCACGCCGCCCCGCAAGCAAAGCGTTAGATCTCGCTCTCCCCTTCGGCCAAAAAAAAGCGAGAAACGAACACTCGGACGAACACGCCCGTCCCGACCAGCGAACCCCTGACGAGACAATACTGTACTTAGTTTATTCGAATATTCGTTCAGCATTTACCATAAGGCGCAGTAGGCGCAAGCTGGGGCCTCACTCTTTATGGGCCCATATTTTCACCTTCACTCTGCGTACAAATAGTTTAACGTTAACCGTGTATAGGTATGTAATTACACCCCACGCATTTTCAGTCACAAATGAACAGAAAAAACTGTAGCTGCGTAAGTTTTATTAATTTTTAAGAAGATAAGTGTAGAAAGAATTACAACATATAATTTAAAATACAAAAATTTAAAAGTGAAATACAAAAAATAAAAGTTACATAATATCTTCGAACGGTACAACGCGGTACAAACCTAGTACAAACTGGTACAACCTCGACTTTTTAATTTTTCGCAATTTTTTTTTTCCCAGTAGTACGACTCGACACTTTGGTTATTTCGATTTTTCTGGGAAACCAAAAGAGTTAAACAATTTCACGGAACGGTACAACGCGGTACAAACCTAGTACAAACTGGTACAACCTCGACTTTTTAATTTTTCGCAAATTTTTTTTTCCCAGTAGTACGACTCGACACTTTGGTTATTTCGATTTTTCTGGGAAACCAAAAGAGTTAAACAATTTCTCGGAACGGTACAACGCGGTACAAACCTAGTACAAACTGGTACAACCTCGACTTTTTAATTTTTCGCAAATTTTTTTTTCCCAGTAGTACGACTCGACACTTTGGTTATTTCGATTTTTCTGGGAAACCAAAAGAGTTAAACAATTTCTCGGAACGGTACAACGCGGTACAAACCTAGTACAAACTGGTACAACCTCGACTTTTTAATTTTTCGCAAATTTTTTTTTCCCAGTAGTACGACTCGACACTTTGGTTATTTCGATTTTTCTGGGAAACCAAAAGAGTTAAACAATTTCTCGGAACGGTACCACGCGGTACAAACCTAGTACAAACTGGTACAACCTCGAGTTTTTAATTTTTCGCAAATTTTTTTTTCCCAGTAGTACGACTCGACATTTTGGTTATTTCGATTTTTCTGGGAAACCAAAAGAGTTAAACAATTTCTCGGAACGGTACAACGCGGTACAAACCTAGTACAAACTGGTACAACCTCGAGTTTTTAATTTTTCGCAAATTTTTTTTTCCCAGTAGTACGACTCGACACTTTGGTTATTTCGATTTTTCTGGGAAACCAAAAGAGTTAAACAATTTCTCGGAACGGTACAACGCGGTACAAACCTAGTACAAACTGGTACAACCTCGACTTTTTAATTTTTCGCAATTTTTTTTTTCCCAGTAGTACGACTCGACACTTTGGTTATTTCGATTTTTCTGGGAAACCAAAAGAGTTAAACAATTTCTCGGAACGGTACAACGCGGTACAAACCTAGTACAAACTGGTACAACCTCGAGTTTTTAATTTTTCGCAATTTTTTTTTTCCCAGTAGTACGACTCGACACTTTGGTTATTTCGATTTTTCTGGGAAACCAAAAGAGTTAAACAATTTCTCGGAACGGTACAACGCGGTACAAACTTAGTACAAACTGGTACAACCTCGAGTTTTTAATTTTTCGCAAATTTTTTTTTCCCAGTAGTACGACTCGACACTTTGGTTATTTCGATTTTTCTGGGAAACCAAAAGAGTTAAACAATTTCTCGGAACGGTACAACGCGGTACAAACCTAGTACAAACTGGTACAACCTCGAGTTTTTAATTTTTCGCAAATTTTTTTTTCCCAGTAGTACGACTCGACACTTTGGTTATTTCGATTTTTCTGGGAAACCAAAAGAGTTAAACAATTTCTCGGAACGGTACAACGCGGTACATACCTAGTACAAACTGGTACAACCTCGAGTTTTTAATTTTTCGCAAATTTTTTTTTCCCAGTAGTACGACTCGACACTTTGGTTATTTCGATTTTTCTGGGAAACCAAAAGAGTTAAACAATTTCTCGGAACGGTACAACGCGGTACAAACCTAGTACAAACTGGTACAACCTGGAGTTTTTAATTTTTCGCAAATTTTTTTTTCCCAGTAGTACGACTCGACACTTTGGTTATTTCGTTTTTTCTGGGAAACCAAAAGAGTTAAACAATTTCTCGGAACGGTACAACGCGGTACAAACCTAGTACAAACTGGTACAACCTCGAGTTTTTAATTTTTCGCAATTTTTTTTTTCCCAGTAGTACGACTCGACACTTTGGTTATTTCGATTTTTCTGGGAAACCAAAAGAGTTAAACAATTTCTCGGAACGGTACAACGCGGTACAAACCTAGTACAAACTGGTACAACCTGGAGTTTTTAATTTTTCGCAAATTTTTTTTTCCCAGTAGTACGACTCGACACTTTGGTTATTTCGTTTTTTCTGGGAAACCAAAAGAGTTAAACAATTTCTCGGAACGGTACAACGCGGTACAAACCTAGTACAAACTGGTACAACCTCGAGTTTTTAATTTTTCGCAATTTTTTTTTTCCCAGTAGTACGACTCGACACTTTGGTTATTTCGATTTTTCTGGGAAACCAAAAGAGTTAAACAATTTCTCGGAACGGTACAACGCGGTACAAACCTAGTACAAACTGGTACAACCTCGAGTTTTTAATTTTTCGCAAATTTTTTTTTCCCAGTAGTACGACTCGACACTTTGGTTATTTCGATTTTTCTGGGAAACCAAAAGAGTTAAACAATTTCTCGGAACGGTACAACGCGGTACAAACCTAGTACAAACTGGTACAACCTCGAGTTTTTAATTTTTCGCAAATTTTTTTTTCCCAGTAGTACGACTCGACACTTTGGTTATTTCGATTTTTCTGGGAAACCAAAAGAGTTAAACAATTTCTCGGAACGGTACAACGCGGTACATACCTAGTACAAACTGGTACAACCTCGAGTTTTTAATTTTTCGCAAATTTTTTTTTCCCAGTAGTACGACTCGACACTTTGGTTATTTCGATTTTTCTGGGAAACCAAAAGAGTTAAACAATTTCTCGGAACGGTACAACGCGGTACAAACCTAGTACAAACTGGTACAACCTCGAGTTTTTAATTTTTCGCAAATTTTTTTTTCCCAGTAGTACGACTCGACACTTTGGTTATTTCGATTTTTCTGGGAAACCAAAAGAGTTAAACAATTTCTCGGAACGGTACAACGCGGTACATACCTAGTACAAACTGGTACAACCTCGAGTTTTTAATTTTTCGCAAATTTTTTTTTCCCAGTAGTACGACTCGACACTTTGGTTATTTCGATTTTTCTGGGAAACCAAAAGAGTTAAACAATTTCTCGGAACGGTACAACGCGGTACAAACCTAGTACAAACTGGTACAACCTGGAGTTTTTAATTTTTCGCAAATTTTTTTTTCCCAGTAGTACGACTCGACACTTTGGTTATTTCGTTTTTTCTGGGAAACCAAAAGAGTTAAACAATTTCTCGGAACGGTACAACGCGGTACAAACCTAGTACAAACTGGTACAACCTCGAGTTTTTAATTTTTCGCAATTTTTTTTTTCCCAGTAGTACGACTCGACACTTTGGTTATTTCGATTTTTCTGGGAAACCAAAAGAGTTAAACAATTTCTCGGAACGGTACAACGCGGTACAAACCTAGTACAAACTGGTACAACCTGGAGTTTTTAATTTTTCGCAAATTTTTTTTTCCCAGTAGTACGACTCGACACTTTGGTTATTTCGTTTTTTCTGGGAAACCAAAAGAGTTAAACAATTTCTCGGAACGGTACAACGCGGTACAAACCTAGTACAAACTGGTACAACCTCGAGTTTTTAATTTTTCGCAATTTTTTTTTTCCCAGTAGTACGACTCGACACTTTGGTTATTTCGATTTTTCTGGGAAACCAAAAGAGTTAAACAATTTCTCGGAACGGTACAACGCGGTACAAACCTAGTACAAACTGGTACAACCTCGAGTTGTTAATTTTTCGCAAATTTTTTTTTCCCAGTAGTACGACTCGACACTTTGGTTATTTCGATTTTTCTGGGAAACCAAAAGAGTTAAACAATTTCTCGGAACGGTACAACGCGGTACAAACCTAGTACAAACTGGTACAACCTCGAGTTTTTAATTTTTCGCAAATTTTTTTTTCCCAGTAGTACGACTCGACACTTTGGTTATTTCGATTTTTCTGGGAAACCAAAAGAGTTAAACAATTTCTCGGAACGGTACAACGCGGTACATACCTAGTACAAACTGGTACAACCTCGAGTTTTTAATTTTTCGCAAATTTTTTTTTCCCAGTAGTACGACTCGACACTTTGGTTATTTCGATTTTTCTGGGAAACCAAAAGAGTTAAACAATTTCTCGGAACGGTACAACGCGGTACAAACCTAGTACAAACTGGTACAACCTCGACTTTTTAATTTTTCGCAATTTTTTTTTCCCAGTAGTACGACTCGACACTTTGGTTATTTCGATTTTTCTGGGAAACCAAAAGAGTTAAACAATTTCTCGGAACGGTACAACGCGGTACAAACCTAGTACAAACTGGTACAACCTCGAGTTTTTAATTTTTCGCAAATTTTTTTTTCCCAGTAGTACGACTCGACACTTTGGTTATTTTTTTTTTTCTGGGAAACCAAAAGAATTAAACAATTTCTCGGAACGGTACAACGCGGTACAAACCTAGTACAAACTGGTACAACCTCGAGTTTTTAATTTTTCGCAAATTTTTTTTTCCCAGTAGTACGACTCGACACTTTGGTTATTTCGATTTTTCTGGGAAACCAAAAGAGTTAAACAATTTCTCGGAACGGTACAACGCGGTACAAACCTAGTACAAACTGGTACAACCTCGACTTTTTAATTTTTCGCAATTTTTTTTTTCCCAGTAGTACGACTCGACACTTTGGTTATTTCGATTTTTCTGGGAAACCAAAAGAGTTAAACAATTTCTCGGAACGGTAGAACGCGGTACAAACCTAGTACAAACTGGTACAACCTCGAGTTTTTAATTTCTCGCAAATTTTTTTTTCCCAGTAGTACGACTCGACACTTTGGTTATTTCGATTTTTCTGGGAAACCAAAAGAGTTAAACAATTTCTCGGAACGGTACAACGCGGTACAAACCTAGTACAAACTGGTACAACCTCGAGTTTTTAATTTTTCGCAATTTTTTTTTTCCCAGTAGTACGACTCGACACTTTGGTTATTTCGATTTTTCTGGGAAACCAAAAGAGTTAAACAATTTCTCGGAACGGTACAACGCGGTACAAACCTAGTACAATGCAGTACAATCGCTAAAAATCGAAATTTCGAAAAATGGGGGGCTGGTTTTTTGTTTTATTTTCTAATTATCTCGAAAACGGTTTCGAATTTTTGAATGCTCGGAACGGTACAATGTTCGGTACAACTAGTACAATTCAGTACAATCGCTAAAAATCGAAATTTCCAAAAATGGGGGGCTAGCTTGATTTTTTATATTTTGATTTTCTCGAAAACGGTTTCGAATTTTTGAAAACTCGGAACGGTACAATGTTCGGTACAACTAGTACAATGCAGTACAATCGCGAAAAATGATAATTTCCAAAAAAGGGGGGCTAGCCTAAAAATTGGTTTTTTCTGATTTTCTCGAAAACGATTTCGAATTTTTGAAAACTCGCTACGGTACAACGCGGTACAAACCTAGTACAAACTGGTACAATATCGAAAATTTACGTTTTCGAAAAAAGGGGGGCTAAGTTCACACAGGTTGGTTCGAGGGGGCCAATTAATTAGCGCGAACGATTTTTTTTATCGATTATTATTTTAAAAGATACGATGGTCAAGTTCGGTTTTTCAAATGGAACTATTTTTTTTGAACATCTGAGTTGATAGTGCGTTCCAAGACAAATTCAATAAGCTTTAATGTATACACTTTATTTTCACTGGTTTTTAAGATATTGCGCTTGCAAATTTACTGATTTTCACTGGAAGAAAACTGTCTGGTATAGCACGGACCGGGGACGGTCTTACTGGCTCCACGGGTGGCACTGCCTTTTGAAATAGATACCTACCTGCCGAAGGTCTACGCCAGGCCCAAAGGCTGGACAATTTTTTTTCATCAGAAATGTTACATAGGTAGGTACACCTGCGGTATCGAGAAGCGCACCGTTACTTTTATTTCGCACTTGCTTCTACGCTCGGATGGCCGGTTCTTTTGGGAGGGATGCAAGTTCGATTGGTTAGGTTAGGAGGAGTGAAAGTTGCTAGACTAAATTTCAATCATAGGGAGCAGATTGTATCAGAACCATTCGGATTTGCATTCCTCACAAACGGCTGCTCTCTTGAAGAGGCCCTCTTCACAGCAATGCCCACCTTCTCTCGCACGGAATACGTTAACGCTTGCTTTTGTTCTGATATTGAAGCTCGTGTTTATACTCGAGAGGACCACGCGTCGACAGCGGGCTACCCCCTTTCTTCCTGTGTCTCTCCACGAGCCGTGTTGACGGTGGATGGTAGGAGCGTAGATATCTGGATGCCAGTTATTGAATTCAGGAGACGATAGAAACATTTTATTACAAAACACACATGTACTATAATTAAAGTAAATCGTATTCCTCTCGGGCAGGAGTACTGATAATGATCGAACTTGCGCCCCACTTCGCGCAGACCAATTACACGGAGGGTAGTCGGGTCACACACTGCCCAAATGCTACAGGGTAATTCTGGAGCAACGCCCGTCAAGGAGATGTGCTGGTACCCCGTGGCGAGGACAGACCTTCGCATTGCCTCACCCGATTTTTATGGTTTTTTTTCCGGAAAAAGGTACGAATCCTGGGCCGAACGTAGCGAATTGAAGTCGACCCTCCGCAGTCGATGGTGAATTATCCATTACAGCGTATTAAGAAACCCTTTTCTTCATCGTATCGAAAGGGAAGTGACGCAAATGGATTCCTTATGTTTTTCTGATGAAAATCATACCAAATGTCATGCAAATCGGACTACTTTGACACAAGCTATTTGTATTCCCTATGTAAAAGTTGTCCGATTTACACGACATTTGCCATGATTTTCATCGGAAATCCCCAAGGAATCCATCCGCGACACTTCCATATCCATACGATAAAGAATAAAGAATTATTTTATTTCCTAACCAGATACCGGGTAATTAAGGAGCAGCGCCCGTCAAGGAGATGCGGCGGCCTGGTACCCCGTGGCGAGGACAACCCCTCGCAGTGCCTGTCCGAATTTTATGGCCTTCCACCCGCGAAGGGGTTTGAGTGCCTAATAAGAAGTGAGAAATCTTCGACTTGCGCATTTCTCATCAGATCTTTGCAAAACCGACACCCATCGATTTCTTATGTTTCGCCGATGAAACTGACACCAAGAACGACGTATTCGGACCATAATGAAGGAAATTCCATGGAAAATCGATTTATATCAATTCAAGTTGACTTGACTTGGTTAAAAATAGTCCGACTTACATGAAATTTGGTATGATCGTCATCAGAAAAACATAAGGCACCCATCGGTGCCACTTCCATAGCGATACGATAAAAAATAAAGAATTATTTTATTTCTCAAACAGGTATGAATTCTCGGCCGACCGCGACAAATCGAGGTCGGTGCCCCACTGTCGAGGGTGAAAATGTGAAATATCCATTTCAGCGTATTAAGAAATTCTTTATTCTTAATCGCATCGATATGAAAGTGGCACCAATGGATTCCTTATGTTTTTCCGATGAAGATCATACTAAATTTTATGTAAATCGGACTATTTTTATCCAAGTCAATTCAGCTTGAAATGATATAAATCAATATTCCATGGAATTTCCTTCATTATAGTCGGAATTACGTCGTTCTTAGTGTCAGCTTCATCAGAAAAACATAAGGAATCCATTGGCACCACTTCCCTTTCGAGACGACGAAGAAAAGAATTTCTTAATACGCTCAAATGGATATTTCACCCTCGACTGTAGGAGCTCGACCTCAATTCCCTACGTCCGGCCCAGGATTCGTACCTTTTTCCGAAAAAAGCCATAAAATTCTATGGGCACTGCGGGGTGTTGTCCTCGCGATGGGGTGACGGGCGCAGCACCAGAATCAGCCTGTACCTACCTTTTTAAGAAATAATACAATTCGTTATTCCCTATCGTATGGATACGGAAGTGTCGCCGATAGATTCCTTGAGGTTTTCCGATGAAAATCATTACAAATGTCGTGTAAATCGGACAACTCTTACATAAGGAATACAAATTGCTTGTGTCAAAGTAGTGTGATTTATATGACATTTGGTATGATTTTCATCAGAAAAACATAAAGAATCCATTGGTGTCACTTCCCTTTCGATACGATGAAGAAAAGGGTCTCTTAATACGCTGTAATGGATATTTCACCCTCGACTGCGGAGGGTCGACTTCAATTCGCTACGTTCGGCCCAGGATTCGTATCTTTTTCCGGAAAAAAAACCATAAAAATCGGGTGAGGCAATGCGAAGGTCTGTCCTCGCCACGGGGTACCAGCGCATCTCCTTGACGGGCGTTGCTCCAGAATTACCCTGTATCATTTGGGCAGTGTGTGACCCGACTACCCTCCGTGTAATTGGTCTGCGCGAAGTGGGGCGCAAGTTCGATCATTATCAGTACTCCTGCCCGAGAGGAATACGATTTACTTTAATTATAGTACATGTGTGTTTTGTAATAAAATGTTTCTATCGTCTCCTGAATTCAATAACTGGCATCCAGATATCTACGCTCCTACAATCCACCGTCAGCACGGCTCGTGGAGAGACACAGGAAGAAAAGGGGTAGCCCGCTGTCGACGCGTGGTCCTCTCGAGTATAAACACGAGCTTCAATATCAGAACAAAAGCAAGCGTTAACGTATTCCGTGCGAGAGAAGGTGGGCATTGCTGTGAAGAGGGCCTCTTCAAGAGAGCAGCCGTTTGTGAGGAATGCAAATCCGAATGGTTCTGATACAATCTGCTCCCTATGATTGAAATTTAGTCTAGCAACTTTCACTCCTCCTAACCTAACCATTCGAACTTGCATCCCTCCCAAAAGAACCGGCCATCCGAGCGTAGAAGCAAGTGCGAAATAAATATACCGCAGATGTACCTACCTAAGTAGCATTTCTGACGGAAAAAAATTGTCCAGCCTTTGGGCCTGGCGTAGACCTTTGGCAGGTAGGTATCTATTTCAAAAGGCAGTGCCACCCGTGGAACCAGTAAGACCGTCCCCGGTCCGTGCTATACCAGACAGTTTTCTTCCAGTGAAAATCAGTAAATTTTCAAGCGCAATATCTTAAAAACCAGTGAAAATAAAGTGTATACATTAAAGCTTATTGAATTTGTCTTGGAACGCACTATCAACTCAGGTGTTCAAAAAAAATAGTTCCATTTGAAAAACCGAACTTGACCATCGTATCTTTTAAAATAATAATCGATAAAAAAATTCGTTCGCGCTAAATAATTGGCCCCCTCGAACCATGCAATTCCCTATTTTTTTTATATTTTTATCTCCAATAGTTTAGGAGGGAGCCGGCTGTTTAGCTTTCCCGCGGACACACTGTACATATGTCAGAAAGTGAAAAGTGTATCTCGAGGCACTCAAGAAGATCGCGCACGGCCGCGTGTCACTTGCACGTAACCTTGGATCGCAGCGTTTCAAGAGCGAGAGAGAAAAACACACGTTCGTTTTCTCTCTCGTCTTCCCGACGTTGGCCGAAGCGCCGAGCTCACGGACACGCAGCTCCGGCGTAGCGTGCATGCGTGGTGGGGGAAATTCTCGAGCGCTCCCGTCCTCATTCCGGCATCACTGTGACCATCTTATTCATTCACACTATCCGTCTAGCTGGTGGCAGGCTACCGTCCGTCGAAAATTCTTCATTGTGTTTTGAGGGTCATATTGACGACCCTCCGATGCCCGACAAATGACAGTCAGCATTCTCGGCGAGAATACTTTGCCGGTGTAGGCGACCGTCAGGGCGAAAAGCGCTTTGCTCTAACCATCGCGCGTCGATCGTCGAAAGTAATTATAATGTACGGCGAAATTTGATTACACTTTTTGATACAGTATGTAAAAGTCATACTCTGTTTTTGACTGGTTGTAACTCTATAGCTGATCTTTTTTTATATACGTAATGTAAGTTTCTATTCGATGAATGGTCAGGTATATGCATGACATAACATTTTCCGTTTACCATTTTTTAATTAGTTAATTAAGACATACAGGGTACTCTAAAGTTAGATGGCCAAACTGTACTAACAAAATTAGAAAACAATTTATCACTCGTTTTAAGGACGTATATTCTGATTATGTAGCAAATCATGTAAATTGCATCGTATTTATGCAAAATATTATCTTATTGGGTGTATGTACTTATATTCTACAGTATGTCCAGTTTTTTCGTATGCGCATTATTACTTCTTTAAGTTTTTTTTTCTTAATGTCCTAATCCAGACTTGATGAAGATGTCTTTAAGACGCTTTTACGACATCTGGAAAATGTTTTTAAGACGCCTTTTGGACGTATTTAATTGTACTTTCGGTCATTCAGAAAACGTTCTGAGAATGTTAGCACAGCACGTCCTCAGGACGTCCCACTTTGTAAATAGGACCTTCCTAGGACATTTAAAGACCTTAACGAGGACGTACAGAGGGCATATGGACCTTCTTGGAACATCCTTCGAACGTACAGTACGTCCGGAACGGACGTTCTTCGGACGTACATAAGATGTCTTTGTGCTATTTGGGTTCATACACATCGTTGAAAGCGTCTTAATAAAAAATCGAATAATAGCGAATAATAAAAAATTCTATATAAAAAAATTACATTTATATTGAAATCTCCGTAAATAATAGCTTAAACTCAAATCCTAATATTCTATTAAGTTTCCTCCATCAAATCAGACAACTTTCATCTGAAACATTTTTTTGCTTTTTCAATAGTTAGAAACATAATACCGTGTATCCGAACAAACCGGACATGCTGTATATGTAATTTGTATATTTTATCTGGAAATGTTGGAATATTTCGCAATGTGTCGAAGATAAAAAAGATGGTTTCTGTAAAGGTTGTTTAGTATAAAAGAGGGTGTGGTGGCTTTTGCAGTGCAACATGTTTTTCTCTTCAGTTTCAACTTATTCTCTTTGTTAACTCTGGTAAAGGTCCAAAATAAACTGGTATCGCCCGCACGCGAATGGAGGCACAAATTTATGTAGTACGTATACGCGTGAATTTTTTTTTTATTCTTTTTCAGTCTCATCTATTGTTTTGACCCATTGTGTAAAGGTGGAATTTCCTAAGCGCGATGGGCCGCGGCTGGCCGATTTTATGAGTTCTCGAGGCCGAAATTAACCGACAATGCGCCATCAAAGACAGTGAAAAGCATAGCCTTCTTTTACATTATGTACATCTTGCTGTGTTTATCTGACGACGGCGGTTGGGTTCAGTAGCCGAAAAAAGGATTTCATACATACCTACTTCTTGAGATGTTCCAAGGGGTTTACTACATATGTCTCGTTTATCGAATGCAGGAAACGGTGTTTCCAATGTGCGCTTCATAATTATATTAGAAGAACAATTACTTTCATATTATATTCTCCTCTTGACAGAATAAAGTGAAAAATATAAAATAGTTTAAATAAGAAACCTTGTACTGTATGAATTCCTGGCATGGGTATATGTATCTACATACATTCCTGACTCTTGAGGGGTATTCTTCCGTGCATTGGCATACGTTTATATTCATATTACGATATCATTTGTATATAATCAATATGAAATAAATCATTCACGAAATAAGCATGGTCATAAGGCCATTTAATGTCGCATAGGGCTGTAAATTACATACCGAGGCCTCTAACGAGTCAAGTAAACGACAAAGGGTGGTCGTCTCGTCGAACCCTATTGCACCGTGCCAGGGATACAAGTCAGTCTGTTCAGTTTTTATCTAAATATGCCAGATATGAGAAAGATGCCACCAATGCCTCGCGTTCAGACACAGAAAGAAAAGGGGTACCTAGTAGTACGCTGACTGCGCGTGGTCCCGCCTGCGTCGTCCTTCCTTCAAATTAAAGACGGATCCCTTATCTCTCGAATATATATATACGCGCTGGAATATCAAAACAAAAGCGCGCGCGACGTATTGGAAACTTCGCGTCTGAGCTATTCCACGTCAAAACGCATAGGTGAAAAATTTAGTTTCGCCGATTCTGTTAAAAAATACAGCATTTGTCACCATATAAAAGATTAGCATATATAAAAGATTAGCATATATGGTGAGTAGATATTCCTATTATTTTTCTCGAAAATACCGAAAACGCTGAACGAAAAGTTTGTTTTGTCGCATCGTATAAAAATACTTTCCTACGCTAGGCGATTGTTTTAAAAACGCGTGCGTGCGGGCTGACCATGGGATCCGTGCAGTTCCAAGCGGTGTGCACTATCGTACGTTCTATTTTTTTGTTAACTGTTCCCAAAATTTCTCCACTTTTTTGAAAAACGCATTTAAAATCGAATGGTATTTTTATCAAGCCGGACCGCGGGTGGGAACGATGTCAAATCGCGATTTGAAACTTTGACATCGATTACGGTCAAGTTTATTAACAATTAACAAAATATTCTATATACGGGTCGAGAAAGCATTCCTTCAGCTTTAAAATGAGCCCGAGACGGAGGCATTATCTTTAAAAATGACCGAGATATTATAGTTTAAGTGATGACGCGGCAGCCGATTTTGCTCCAATTTTTAAGACTTTAACATTATATATTTCGAAAACTATTTGACCTCGGCCTTTAAAATTCAGTATACTTTGTTTTTGCAAGGTTATCGACAAATGCTGCGATTTTTAACAGAATCGGTGAAACTAAATTTTTCACCTATGCGTTTTGACGTGGAATAGCTCGTCTGCAAGGAATGCAGGTCCGATTGTTCATAATATAACCTCCCCAATTGCTATATTGGTGGCATCTTTTTCATATCGGGCATATTTAGGTAAAAATTGAACAGGCCGACTTGTGTACTAAACCAGGTTCCCGAAAAATAATCAGGCTGAACGGCCACAGCGTCTCGCGAGGGTCGCGGTTTATGACCATACCTGGTCCTACCTAATAGTATCTACGTGCGGATCCGAAGCCATCGTACGTACTACCCACCGATAGAGCAATATGCAGATTAACTCCGGCCGAAGAATGCCTAAATTTCTTAAAGACGCCACCACCTTCTTGATTGCCCTTTAGAAATGCTGACGAACAGATGTTGTCTAAACGTTTTTGGGAAAACAGGTATGAAATTACCGATCGTAAACAACAAATGAATTTTCGTTTCGCTGTGAGCCCGCTTTTGTACCGGCACACAGTGGGCCTCAATCCCAAGAAATAGAGAAAAATTCCACATGTTACTTTTTCCTATCAAAATGCCGAATCTTCTTAAGCTACTTTATAATTTCGCAGGAATGTATTAACACTTTGTGGGCAGTATTTGGTATATTATAGGATAACATGGATACAGGTTTACAAATATTTTTGCACTTCCCATGGTATACCTATTTGTTAAATTCTTTGAGTTTTGTTGGAATAATTGACATTAATTATTGACGAATTGACCTTGGTTTGTTTTAAATAATGTATGCTAACACTTTCTGTGTAAACTTCCTTAATAATATATGTTGTTGAATTTTTCCCCTATTTCTTGGGATTCTGTCCCAATGTGGCGAGGATCGCAGCTCGTTTGCAGCGAAACTGCTTCTGAGAGAGTCAAGCGATTAGCCGCTGCGGCACGGCGGCCAAAAAAGCCGACAGCTACTGATCTTCTTAAAATGCTGTATATTTCGCTGAATATAACAAAAATAACAAAGATATTCAAAATTCGGGCTGGACAGATCGATAGAGATTTTAATTATTAGACTGCGGATGTTTGTGCGAATGCATATATTGATATGCAAACTTTATTATGCATATTGCTTATGCTTTGTTAAAAGACATATGCTGTACTAAAAGGCATATGCATATATGTCTCAACAAATATACTACAACGCTATTGGAGCAGATATAAAACTGCACCCGTTACATCCTGTGATGTAGAACGTTCGTTTTCAGCACATAAGTTAACTGACAAACAGCAACAATTACGCGTTGCAAACATGGAAAAGGTACTAGTAATTTATTGTAACGCAAATTATGACGCTCTAACATAAATAAATTGTTAATTAAAATATAATTAATAAATAATCTCGCGTATTAGTTCAGATGATGTTGCATACGCCAGGTATGCGATATTGGCATATTTTTCATGCACATTGGCATATTCTTTTTGCATATTTTACGTGCATAAACATCCGCAGTCTATTAATTATGAAGAATTAAAAAAAAAGTTGTCAAGTTCACTGAAAAATTACAACCTGTAGACTGATTTGAAAAAAAATTTCCTCCTCTATCACTGTGCGCCGCGGCCAGCCGCTGGTGGGAAATCCCCACTCGAGAAGACCCTACGTGCACAGAAGTATAATTCTATCTGTAATTATAGTTCCGTTTTCTTTCGCCTTGGCAGGGAAATATCAGGACATTTATGGACGGTTCAGTTGTACTTTTAAAATGCGGGAATAGGTATAAACTGGTATGCATATTCCAAGTTCGTATTTACTTGATTTCTAGAGGGTGTTGTAAATACCCTTATTATAATCACCTAAAAACTACCCCGGTTGACCGGTCAGAGGGCCTCACCGGCGTCGCGGTTTATGATTGTATTGTCTCGCGAATTGGAGGTGAACGGCGGCACACACAAATCAGAATTAACGACGAGCAAAAACTGTTAAAATCTTTAAAGGCTCCACAGGCTTTATTGCCTTTTCAGAATCTAGGAAGCAGATGTTTTCGACGAACACTTCGAAAACAAGCAATTATCGGTTGTAAACGACGAACGAATTTCGGCTCTTTTGTCCCGTAAGACGGAACATCATCAGGTAGTGCGAAATATAAACCTTCGCTTTGGCTGCCGAACCTAACCGTCGATCCCAACGTTTTTTACTGTTTGATGTGGCTGACCTGCGCCGCCAAGAATGCACGCGAATGCGGGTGCGCACATCAGAAACAGTGGAAAGATCTACACTACTTTTGAACATCTGTCCTAGTGTTACTTGGGACCAACGCAACGATTGCGCTCAGTAGTCTAAGCAAGGGTTTCACAATTCATACTACATACTTGAGATGTCCCCAGCAGGCCATTTATCAATTGTACCTATGTAGGGTAAGTCCGGGATAGTTGGAACACCGAAAGAGATCGGTCAATATTGATATTTTAAAGGCCTTCATACATGAGCGAGCCGCTCGGCGAGCGGCGAGCGTCAAGCTCGTCCACATGCTGACGGGAGCCATTAGAAAACGAGTTTAAAATTTTACTTGCGTGCATTGAAACATATCCACGTGTTTTCCTGGCAATGCGATGGCAAATGAAATTATAGTTAACAGATTCGCTGATGCCACGGTCATAAATATTACTACTGACAACAACAATAATTAATATGTTATTGCTTCTTTTAATATAATAACTAATATTGATACACAATAAATACATATATGCAAGATGGGCCATAGCGACGACAATATACACTCCTGGAAAAAATTAAAGGAACACTAAAATTTCCCGAAAATTTTGGTCATTTTCAAATGGCTGTATCTCCGCGAAAAATGGTCGCAAAAAATATTTGAAAAAAAGCATTTTAACGCTTGCAGTTTCTAGTTTTTGAAACAATGACTCAATTTTTTCCATCATACATTATGATACTGTTTTATCAAGATGAAGCGCAAGAAACGAAGTATCAGAAATTTTTGCCTAGTTTGGACGTATGCAGAGGCCAAAAAATTTTTTTTCAGGTAAATCCAATGGAGGGCTCTTATAGAGCAACCATTTCTCTTTAATTTCGTTTTTTTGGTTTTGTTCTATGATTTTTATTGAACGAGTTATTCGCCATCAAAGCAAAAAAGGAACTTTTCACTTTGAACACCTATAACTTGCGAACGCATGATCGTAGACAATTTTTCATTAGTGTTTTGGAAAGCTAAGAAATTATCCTTTCAAAACCGTTAGTTGCCAATTTCATGAGATTTTTTTGCACCGCGTAAAATCCATTTTACAATGATCCCAAAAATTACATATTTACCATTTTTTGGTAAGCATGATGCCACTGCAAGGAAAATCAGGGAATCATTCAAGTATCCACGTTTTTTGCGAGTCAAGACTACCCGTAAACACTGTGCAAAAGGCCGGATCAATCACATTTTTTTTTCTGTATGTCCTCGATGGTCAAACATGCGATATGGTCTGAAAAATTGAAGGATCACCTGTTTTACGATTTGTTTCTCTGTAAAACCTTTTCTTTTGTTCTCGCGGCTTTTGAACAGTTGTTGCACGATTTTTTGTTAGTTCAACGTCGTTTTAGTAAAAAGAAATGATTTCAAAAATTTAAGGAAAACATTTTTACCACCACCAGTTGACTAATGTCAGTTATTGAAGTACAGTTTTTGTCATTGCGAAGAGATTGGATAAAAATGTTTTCCTTAAATTTTTGAAATCATTTCTTTTTACTAAAACGACGTTGAACTAACAAAAAATCGTGCAACGACTGTTCAAAAGCCGCGAGAACAAAAGAAAAGGTTTTACAGAGAAACATAATGTAAAACAGGTGATCCTTCAATTTTTCAGACCATATCGCATGTTTGACCATCGAGGACATACAGAAAAAAAATCTGATTGGTCCGGCCTTTTGCACAGTGTTTACGGGTAGTCTTGACTCGCCAAAAACGTGTATACTTGAATGATTCCCTGATTTTCCTTGCAGTGGCATCATGCTTACCAAAAAATGGTAAATATGTCATTTTTGGGATCATTGTAAAATGGATTTTGCGCGGTGCAAAAAAATCTCACGAAATTGGCAATTAACGGTTTTGAAAGGATAATTTCTTAGCTTTCCAAAACACTAATGAAAAATTGTCTACGATCATGCGTTCGTAAGTTATAGGTGTTCAAAGTGAAAAGTTCCTTTTTTGCTTTGATGGCGAATAACTCGTTCAATAAAAATCATAGAACAAAACCAAAAAAACGAAATTAAAGAGAAATGGTTGCTCTATAAGAGCCCTCCATTGGATTTACCTGAAAAAAATTTTTTTGGCCTCTGCATACGTCCACATTGATTAATGAATATCAGTAGTTCGGAGCATATTAGGGCACAGAAGGACAAAGGTAATACAGAGAACGAACGAACTTTTCAATTCCGAGGAGGAAGAATGTGAAGAAAGACAAAAACCAGTTGAAATAATCTTCAGATCCAGGGAGAGGAAGTCCAGTTTTACAAGATAGTGGTATGTCGTTAGAAGAGTGAGGCGAAAACGAATGCCATTAAATATGACAATTAAGCATAGCACTTAATTTCCTTATTCATTCTACTTTTTGTAAGCTACACTTTTTGTTATGTTTCAAGGTCGGTCATACCCATAGTGGCCCATACAGTACATAACGTTGCCACTGCAGTATGGCAACGATGCAGCCAGAGTTGGGCAAAGATAATATCTAGATAAACTCGAATAAAAGATACTTTACGTTTATTCGTTACTCGGAGCTTCGAATAACACGATTTATCTTTATTCGAAACATCACGGATAAATAAATTTATTCGAAGTGAATTTATTCGACGGCGGAAGATAATTTCTTTATACGAAGTGAATTTATTCGACGGTGAAAGATAATTTTTTTATACGAAGTGAATTTAGTCGAAAGATTATTTCTTGATTCGAGGAACTTTTATTCGAACCGTCGAATAAGGTTTTTATCTTTATCCGTAGTTTATTCGACTTTTATTCGACGGCTTCGAATAACTTTCGACGCGCGATCTCGCCTCGAGCTGAGGACTTGGGCTGTTCGGCGGCGGCTTGTGATCTTGGTTCGAGCTTCGGCTGGAGAGCCATACATTGTTGCTTGCGGTGGATTATACTTATATTAATAGGATGTATGTAAAACTTCCACATTTTCTATCGTATCGGCATGAACGTTTCAGTAACATACTGTTGAGATTCTTTTAGATGAAACTGAATTTAAACACGATATAAATCGGATTTTTTTAGCATTATTACATTAGAAATGTTACATTCATATTTAATTATCTATAGTTCTGGAAATAATCCAATTTATACCGTGTTTGAACTCATTTCAATCGAATGAATCTCGCAACTTTATTAACAATCCATAATTAATGAGGCCTCGGACGCAATAAGGGGACGAGCGCTCGAAAGTGGGAAAAATTATTGTCCAAATGCTAAGAAATATTAGAAAATTAAATGTTGTTGAACTGTATTTTAAAAAATACAGTGTTGTAAAGCTCGTCACGATACACATTTTTTTTATTTACAGTTTGTTTATCGAATCATTACTATTCCAGCTAAAAATTATAAACAACAAATTTTTCATCGTCCAAAATCATTATTTCTTTAACCATAAATTGCGATATCTTAAGTAAATATTAAGGGATCGTTATGAGACTTAAAACAACTTCAGAAAACTCTAGCGAAGCCGTAAAATGTATGCACCAAACCCTTATGTTAAAAAATGTAATAATATTTCATTAAAAAGAAATACTGGACATAACCCATGTTTTTCAACGTTCACCGTTACAAAGTATCGAGGCAATTTGGAGGTACATATAACTTGCAGGGACAAAGTTTTTCCTCAATATACAAGGAAGATTTGCACCTATTTTTACACTGATTAATAAATAATTGTAGAAAATATGACGAAATATATCAATCGCGCGCGCCACCAACAGTCAACAGTCGCGTATAACGCGATGTTTAGCAGTTTTAGCACTCGCGTTGAAAATCACGATAGAAAATGTGGAAGTTTTACATACATCCTATTAATATAAGTATAATCCACCGCAAGCAACAATGTATGGCTCTCCAGCCGAAGCTCGAACCAAGATCACAAGCCGCCGCCGAACAGCCCAAGTCCTCAGCTCAAGGCGAGATCGCGCGTCGAAAGTTATTCGAAGCCGTCGAATAAAAGTCGACTAAACTACGGATAAAGATAAAAACCTTATTCGACGGTTCGAATAAAAGTTCCTCGAATCAAGAAATAATCTTACGACTAAATTCACTTCGAATAGAAAAATTATCTTTCACCGTCGAATAAATTCACTTCGAATAAAGAAATTATCTTCCGCCGTCGAATAAATTCACTTCGAATAAATTTATTTATCCGTGATGTTTCGAATAAAGATAAATCGTGTTATTCGAAGCTCCGAATAACGAATAAACGTAAACCGTGTTATTCGAAGATTCGAATAACGAATAAAGATAAAGTATCTTTTATTCGACACGTTATTTAAATAATTTTTTATCTAGACAATGCCCATCTCTGGATGCAGCAACGGAGTGTGCTGTATGGGGGTAGACGCTCTAACCCGGACATACGGGTGAGACTGGTCAGTTGCAATGTCAATGTTATTCTTCAAAAATGGAAACAAATATTTTTAATTTATTGTTAAGTCGCTCGCGTTCGGTTCGCGTGGAAAAATCGCAAATGTAGCGCCAGCCTAAAACCGAGCAACGGTTTCCGAGAATCTAGCGTCCCCGAATACCCCCCACCCCGCGATTATTACCTAGACGAGTATACTACAAGACCTGGACGAGATTCCATGCGGACAAAGTAGTACCTATTGTTGCCGTTCATCATGAGGTCGTTGGATAATTTTCCCCAATCAGGAGCAACTATCGGAAAGCAGCCAATTACAGGAAGCAGAATATCGCCCCCCCCCCGCCGAAATTTTCGTAAGACTGTCGAGTAGGCTCTCCGACGAAACAGAAATCAATCACCAGCAACCCCTTTGTGTCAAAACTAGTGTCAATATGTCAGTGATGGACGGACAATTGATTGTGCTAGTGCAGCAACAGGAGTGCCTGTACAATCTGGCGCATACAGACTACAGCGATGCCCATGTGAAGAGAGAGTTGTGGTCCACTATAGGAAAACAGTTGGGATTTTCCGGTAAGTAATAGACACAGTTATAAAATAATTATAAAATTTATAATATAAATAATGTAGGGTATTGGCAGGAAAATAAAAATGATTACATGTTTCATAGCAGTACCGTAAACTGGGGGAACATTGGTAATAGTGCGTTATTTATTCTATACTCGATTGTTGCTCGCTTCGCAATAAAAAAACATCACTTTCAAAAACTTGGTCAAGGATAATTTTGCGGTTCATTTTTGTAACCGACCTGCACCGATCCGGAAGTGTAGAATCCCGCTATGGTGGTCGCGACATAGGATTAATTTTTATACACCGCGCACATGCATATAATATTTACAACGAAAAAAACCGAATGCCCATACCGCATCACTTCATTCGTACACACATTCGCTCTGGCTTTCTTACATATATGTACACTAGGGTGGTCCTTATATGTATGGTAAAAAATCAAGTTTTTACAATTTCCTTCTGACCCTCTCAGAAGCTTCCAAATAGTTTAAAAGCATTTCGTCTAAAATTTTGTTAAAATATATTAAGGATTAAAGGTCGTTCAGTGGCATTGAAATATTACTACGTTGGTAATAATAATAATAAATTGATAAAAAGTTTTGCAATAAGAACAAAATAATTTTATTAACTTTTAAGTGAGAGAATAACATTAAAATTAAGGCATACATCGCATAGAAGAAACGGGTTTATAACAAGTGTGTACTGTATTGTGTTGTGGGATAAGGCTTTATATGCACATTTAAATTTCTCTCATCAGCAGCTCTCGAATCAGATGCAGACGCAAACTGTGACGTACATTCTATTCAGGTTGTTAAACGCATAGATAAAACATGGTTTCGGATTCTGATATATAAATATGGGCCCCGTTTCATTAAAATTGACAAGGAACAATTATTGCCAAACTTGTGGTACCTACATGCGAAATATAAAGTCCTTGAGCGACCTTTATACAGGGTGTCCGCGGGAAGACTGGACAGCCGGTTTTCTCCTAAACTATTGGAGATAAAAATATAAAAAAAATTGGGAATTGCATGGTTCGAGGGGGCCAATTTATTAGCGCGAACGAATTTTGTTCTCGATTATTATTTTAAAAGATACGATGGTCAAGTTCGGTTTTTCAAATAGAACTATTTTTTCTGAAGACCTGAGTTGATAGTGCGTTCCAAGACAAATTCAATAAGCTTTAATGTATACACTTTATTTTCACTGGTTTTTATGATATTGCGCTTGCAAATTTACTGATTTTCACTGGAAGAAAACTGTCTGGTATAGCACGGACCGGGGACGATCTTACTGGCTCCACGGGTGGCACTGCCTTTTGAAATAGATACCTACCTGCCAAAGGTCTACGCCAGGCCCAAAGGCTGGACAATTTTTTTCCGTCAGAAATGCTACTTAGGTAGGTACATCTGCGGTATCGAGAAGCGCACCGTTACTTTTATTTCGCACTTGCTTCTACGCTCGGATGGCCGGTTCTTTTGGGAGGGATGCAAGTTCGATTGGTTAGGTTAGGAGGAGTGAAAGTTGCTCGACTAAATTTCAATCATAGGGAGCAGATTGTATCAGAACCATTCGGATTTGCATTCCTCACAAACGACTGCTCTCTTGAAGAGGCCCTCTTCACAGCAATGCCCACCTTCTCTCGCACGGAATACGTTAACGCTTGCTTTTGTTCTGATATTGAAGCTCGTGTTTATACTCGAGAGGACCACGCGTCGACAGCGGGCTACCCCTTTTCTTCCTGTGTCTCTCCACGAGCCGTGTTGACGGTGGATTGTAGGAGCGTAGATATCTGGATGCCAGTTATTGAATTCAGGAGACTATAGAAACATTTTATTACAAAACACACATGTACTATAATTAAAGTAAATCGTATTCCTCTCGGGCAGGAGTACTGATAATGATCGAACTTGCGCCCCACTTCGCGCAGACCAATTACACGGAGGGTAGTCGGGTCACACACTGCCCAAATGATACAGGGTAATTCTGGAGCAACGCCCGTCAAGGAGATGCGCTGGTACCCCGTGGCGAGGACAGACCTTCGCATTGCCTCACTCGATTTTTATGGTTTTTTTTCCGGAAAAAGGTACGAATCCTGGGCCGAACGTAGCGAATTGAAGTCGACCCTCCGCAGTCGAGGGTGAATTATCCATTACAGCGTATTAAGAAACCCTTTTCTTCATCGTATCGAAAGGGAAGTGACGCCAATGGATTCCTTATGTTTTTCTGACGAAAATCATACCAAATACAGTAAAGTCTCTCTATGGGCTCGGTTTTGTGCACACGATGAGGGCTTGTCACCTATCCCCACCACTTCTGTCTCACTCTTGTCCGGCGAAGGCGAGAGCGAGATGGAACGAGAGCGAGCGAAAGGCGCTGAAAGCGAGCGAGGACGGTACGAGACAGACGACGCGTTGATGTTTTGTCTCGCTCCGTCTTTCGGAGGCCTGATACTCCGTCCTTTGCATGCGCGGCGGGCGTGCGCGATGGTCGCTAAATCTTGACGCAGGCCCGGCTCAAGTCTTTTTTGCGCCCTGGGCGGAAAGTCGACAATAGGTGCAAAATGGTATTTTCATTGCTGCTATTGTTCAAAATAAACTTTAAAATTAAATATTACAAGTTGTACTATAAGTGGTTTAATACTACGAATAAAAATTCAGAGTAAGGTCATCAATCAACTCAAATAAATATATTATAATAAATGGCGGAATTTGGCAAGTTCGCCTAGGGCCCAAAAAAGACTCGTGCCGTGCCTGGCTATCTGACCGTCGCCCGCATGCGTCGAGCAGTCACGATTCCATCTGAGCGCTCGCACCCGTCGCGCACGCCTGCCGCGCACGCAAAGCATTCCATCTCGCTCCCCCTTCGACCAGAAAGAAGCGAGAAACGAACACTCGGAATTAGGACTCGGGTCTCCATGAGGGCTCATCGCCGGTCCCGACCAGCGAGCCCATAGGGAGACTTTACTGTATCATGCAAATCGGACTACTTTGACACAAGCTATTTGTATTCCCTATGTAAAAGTTGTCCGATTTACACGACATTTGTAATGATTTTCATCGGAAATCCCCAAGAAATCCATCCGCGACACTTCCATATACATACGATAAAGAATAAAGAATTATTTTATTTCCTAACCAGATACAGGGTAATTAGGGAGCAACGCCCGTCAAGGAGATGCGGCGGCCTGGTACCCCGTGGCGAGGACAACCCCTCGCAGTGGCTGACCGAATTTTATGGCTTTCCACCCGCGAAGGGGTTCGAATGCCTAATAAGAAGACCTTCGACTTGCGCATTTCTCATCAGATCTTTGCAAAAACGACACCTATCGATTCCTTATGTTTCGCCGATGAAGCTGACACTAAGAACGACGTAATTCGGACCATAATGAAGGAAATTCCATGGAATATCGATTTATATAATTTCAAGCTGACTTGACATGGTTAAAAATAGTCCGATTTACAGTAAATTTGGTATGATTTTAATCGACGGAACACCTACCTAAGTAGCATTTCTGACGGAAAAAAATTGTCCAGCCTTTGGGCCTGGCGTAGACCTTTGGCAGGTAGGTATCTATTTCAAAAGGCAGTGCCACCCGTGGAGCCAGTAAGACCGTCCCCGGTCCGTGCTATACCAGACAGTTTTCTTCCAGTGAAAATCATTAAATTTGCAAGCGCAATATCATAAAAACCAGTGAAAATAAAGTGTATACATTAAAGCTTATTGAATTTGTCTTGGAACGCACTATCAACTCAGGTCTTCAGAAAAAATAGTTCCATTTGAAAAACCGAACTTGACCATCGTATCTTTTAAAATAATAATCGAAAACAAAATTCGTTCACGCTAATAAATTGGCCCCCTCGAACCATGCAATTCCCAATTTTTTTTATATTTTTATCTCCAATAGTTTAGGAGAAAACCGGCTGTCCAGTCTTCCCGCGGACACCCTGTATATCAAAATATACAAATAAAAAACACAAAGATATTTTTTTTTATTGAATAGAAGATTTTAAGAGGGTAAGACAATACAAATTTTAAAGTTGAAAAATAAGGACCACCCTAATGTACACACACACGCACGCACTAATTATCGATTCCACGGTAGGGCTCCCGCGTCGAACGTGAAAATTTTTTTGAACGTTTCCCGTGTACCAAGAGCTGCGACTCCTCCGCAGCCTCCCTGCCTTCGAATACCGTTTAACAACCTATTGCGCTGCCCGTCACATTCTGAATATAAATTAGACATAATGTTTTCTTTACTTAAAAAATTATGCAATATGCATGTTGACAATATAATTTTGTCTGCATATTTCGGTTGTGATTTCAAGACCCTGCGATAAACTCTAAATCTTTGGGCAAGGATGCCAAACGCATTCTCCACAACCCTTCGCGCTCTGGACAATCGGTAATTAAAAGTAGCTTTGGCTTCCTCCTTTTCTACTTGTGACCCTGCATACGGGCGCAACAAATAGTTTTTTAGCGGGAAAGCCTCATCCCCAACCATTACAAATGGCATCTTATCATTAGTACCTGGGAGACATTTCGGTTCCGGGAGATTCGTTGTCCCGTTCTCGAATCGCTGTCCCAGGTGCCAATGACTAAAAATGCCGCCATCACTATTTTTCCCATAACTCCCGACGTCGACGGCGATGAATTTATAATTCGCATCTACTAACGCTAGCAAAACTATCGAAAATGTTTTCTTATAATTAAAATACAATGAGCCGCTCTTTGCTGGTGCCTCAATTTGCACGTGTTTGCCGTCCAGGGCTCCCACGCAATTTGGAAAGTTCCAAACATCCCAGAAGTCCTTCGCTATCTTCTCCCAATCTTCTTTTGCTGGAAATGGCATTTGTTCCGCCATCATTCTCTCGACAATGGCGTCGCACACGTCTCTTATTATAGTCCAGACCGTGGAGTGACCCAACTTAAAGCTAAAAGCTATGGTCAACATCGAATCTCCTGTGGCGAAAAATCTAAAAGGAATTACAATTTTTTAAAAATATATAAATTACTAATTTATAATTATTTTCAGGCACTGAATGCAAAGACCGGTGGTTTTCTTTGCGCGACCAATACCGGAGAGCGGTGAAAAACAGAAAAACCAAATCGGGCCAAGCGGCCTCAAAGCAAAAATTGTGGAAGTACGAGCAGCAGATGGCATTTCTGCTGCCGTACTTCCAAGAGCGGGACACGCTCTCGAGCATCCCCGTCCAATTTTGCGTGGAACCATCTACGTCCGGCGCAGGTGATTACAGTCCGGCGACTGTTGCCACACTGCCAATAGCCTCGCCGCCCGAAGACGAGGTCGAGGAAGTAGAAGGAAGCCACCAGAACCCCCCTCCCGCAAAAAACAAAAAAAAAACGGACTACCAGTCACCCTCCGCGCAACTAATGAGGTTCGTAATCGACTCGCACGAGAAGCAGCAGCAGCAGCATCAATCATGCTTCGAAGAAAGGACAAATCTGCCGGAAAAAAGACATCCGATTCGTAACTTTTTAGAGAGTATCGGAGATACAATAATTACTTTCTCAAAAATGGAGCAACACATAGCAAAAGACAAAATATATAATATCATATCAGATTTGGAATTTGAACACATTGCCAACGCGACTTGTTCAAACCGCAGTTCGGATGGGGGGTCCCTATCGCGCGATCCATCGCTTTCATTTTATGAATTTAGTTTAATTTTTTGTATTTTTAGTTTAGTTTAATTTAGTTTTACTTTAGTCTTATTTCATAACTATTTTATAATGTATATATTTTTAATATTTTTAATGTACATATTTTGTAATAAGGATTATAAAAATCGGGTAAATTTGTCGAATTGCATTTCAATGACTTTGAAATATTTTTTCAAGGTCAGCATTCTGAACAATTTTTCCCCATACACGTAACCGGCGCTCGGCTTCAGTTTTCGAGATGCTGGCAAAAACTGTGAACGGTCCAGTAACCAATTAAGTAGTTTTCGCGAATATCTCGAAAACTAAAGCCGAGTGACGGTCACATGAATAGGGAAAAGTTGTGCAGAATGTTGACCTTGAAAACATATTTCAAAGTCATTGAAATCCCTGAGGAAGATGCAATTCGACAAATTTACCCCAAAATATATAAAATACACCTTTTTCCTTATATGTATTTTACAAAAAATGATAAAAAAAAGTTCCAAGAAATTCCTTCTGTAACTTGGGTTAGTTTGTTTTGCGACTTAAAAAATTCCGCTTGCACTGACCCACCGGTCATGCTGTCGCGAATCTGTTCATTTAGTGCTACTCCTGTGTTAATTTCATTGCTTAATTTCGGTTTATTTTTAATTTCGTTAATTTGGAAAACGAGATATATGTGAAACGCATACGCAAATAGGTAAAATACTATTTATAATTGGACTATAGTAAAATTGTAATATATAATGTAAATGTATTTACCTTAAACACACTGCTAACTTCTCAATTGGCGTTATTGCCTTCCTAAACGTTGTATCTCGTTTAGCTATTGAAGGTCCTAATTTCGCCAATAGTTTGTTGAATTGGGAGATCGACATTCGAAAGTATTGATGAAACTTTGAATCATCGTCCATCAATTCCTTGTACAAGGTGAAAAATTCTCCTTCTGTCTTCCGTTTCAACAAACTTTTATGCACCCATTTTCTTGGCACACTGGTTTGTTGAGCGTTGTCCTCCTCCTCCTCCTCCAACGAAATAGCAATAGCTGCTAAGTCCAATAAGGAAAAATTTCCAAACATTTTGAACGCTGGTTCTTCGTTACTATCACTAGTGTGCGTTGAACGAAAACTGAACGACTTCTGCCCGACAGACCTCTGGGCACAGTAAAAATCAGATCCTGGTGGAGGGGGCGTGTGTTATGTTCCTTCAAACTGGCTCCGTAGATGACAATATCGTCAAGGTAAACGAAACAGTCTATCCCCTGTAACCCGATAAGCGCAGCGTTCATTGCTCGCTGAAATGTCGCCGGTGCATTTTTCAGTCCAAACGGCATGCGATTGAATTCGAAATGCCCTTGAGGAGTCGAAAATGCTGTCTTGCCCTTATCGCGTTCGTCCATAGGAATCTGATGGTATCCAGATGCCAAATCGAGGGTGGTAAAGTACTGCGCTTTTCCCAATTGATCTAGTATGTCCGTGATATTGGGTAGTGGGAATGAGTCGCCTATGGTGACTTCATTGAGTTTCCTATAGTCGACTACTACGCGGTATTTTCTATTTCCCTCGTTGTCAGTTTTTTTAGGTACTACTAATAAGGGTGCGTTCCATGGGCTGGCGCTATGTCGGATGATGCCGTCCTCTAGCATTTTTTCCACCTGTTTCCGTACTTCTTGCTTATGAATTTCGGGTAATCCATAGGGCTTGATATTACAGGGTGTCGTGTCGCTTTTTACACGGACTCGGTGGTCGGATACTGTGGCCATTGATAATTGGTCTCCCGGTAAATGAAACGTGTCATGATATTCCCTGCATATTTCCTCCATAGCTGCCTTTTCTTCTTTATTCATATGCTTGCGGTCTACGTATTCTAAAACTCGGGCGATGCGCGTTGTCAGCGATTCTTTTGCGGTCAACGCTCGAACAGCTGCGGCGCTATCGTTGCAGTGAATTATTTCGTTACCCGGTATTTCACTTAATTGAATTCGCGGCACGATCACTGTTTTCGTTTTCGTGGTTGTATTTATAATACAGGCCACGCATTTTCCTTCTTTGGGTCTCGTCAGCCCCTCTCCTAAGTATATGCCTTCGGCTAACCGTTGTTTCTCTATTATTCCGTCCCGAATGCTATCTGTAGGGACCATTATCAGTTGTTGTGTGCGTGCGGGTATCGTTATTTCCATGCTTCTATTTAACGTTTTCCATGGTTTTCCGTTTACTAGTAAGCTTTGCTTGGGGTAACTAATGGTTACTCCGTTATCTTTAAGAAAATCTATTCCTAGTATCCCGTCCGCGTTTGCTAAAGTGTTTCCTTCTACTATGTATAATGGATGTACTACCCTTTTCCCATTTATTCTAAATGTGGCATCTATTTTTCCTAATGTTCCTGTTTTTTCCCCTGAGAATGAAACTAGCATAACGTCGGACTTTTTTACTTCGATGTTGTCCGGAAGGGCTCTCTTAGCGATTAAGGATACTTCCGCCCCGTTATCTATTAGCATTACGGTTTGTTTGTTCTTGCTATTTTTTATTTCTACTTCTATCCTATCCGAGGTATGTTCATCTTTGGAGAGGGATCCTATTTTAACCACGCGGTAGGTTTTCGCAGTTTTTTGAGTAACTGAGTCGCGGTCCGGTGATTCGGAGCTATCGCGGCTGCTCTGTGCGGAATTTGTGCTGTCAGTGCTTCTATGTCGCGGCTGGTGTCTTTCTTTAGAGGCTGGTCGTTCACTCTCTGGTTTACGCCCTGTCGATTTCTCGTTTTTTCCCTTGCCCGTTATTGTTCGCACTTGACGGCTGCTTTCCGGAAATTTTTTTTTCCCATTTTGCTTCTCCCTATCTTTGTTTTTCCAACACTCTTTAGTGTCGTGCCCTGGTCGTTTACAATTGTCGCAGTAGCGCGATGCTGTCTTATTGTTATTTTGCGTGGAGGGGTTTGTCCCGCGCGTCGCTGGTCGTTTTGTACTTGACCGCTCTTCGTCTATGGCTATCGTGATTGCTTCCTGTAAGTCGGCGGGTCTTTGTGACTTTACCAAGACCTTTAGGTCATCGCGAAGTCCGTCCTCGAATATAGTCAATGTCTGTTTTTTGAATACTTTCACGGTTTCGTTTTTCTCTATCAGACTGTCCTTGTCGTCGATTCCGGTCGCTATTAGTTCCCTTAATAATTTTGATACACGATTTCCGTATTGGTGCGCGCTTTCATTGGGGCCCTGCCTACTATATAACAATTCCCTTTGTACAGTTGAGGCTGTCCGGGGAGGTTTGTATACTGAAGTTAACACGTCCTCTAAGTCCTGCATGGATGATATGTGGCGCGTCTGTACTTTGTCTAGGGCGTCGCCTCCGACCCGTAACGCGATTATCCCTCGTAGAATCTGGGCTTTTTCTTCCGCTGTTTGGTATGTGTGGTATACATACTTGCAGGCGGTCAGGAAGCCAGGTAATTCTTTGGGGTCCTTCCCGTTGAACAGGGGTAGGGTTTTTATGGTATGGAATATTTCTCGAGTGCCTGCTACTTTCGGTGCGTAGGTTAGGTCGTTTATCTCGAGGTTGGCGGGAACGAATCGACTAGTGCGCCTCGGTTCCTCCTCCGGATTGCGAAAATCGTCGAAATGGACCGTGGTCCTGCCTGAGGGGCCGGGCGTGACGTGTGTCGAGTTCATCGTTTCCCTTAGTCTACTTATTTCTCTATCTATCGAGTCCTGTAGCGGACCTTCCCTTGCCTCTAGTGCTCCTAACCTGTCGTTTATACCTAACATTCCGTCCATTACTTGGGCTAGAGTAGTGGTTAGTCCCGTGAGTAGCTTCTCCACGTTCGCTAGTCGGTCCGCGATACTCGGTTCTACATTTCCGCCCGCGGATGCTGTGATAGGGGACGACATGTTCGCTATTCCTTCGCTCGGGATTAAGCTATAATCTAACTCGTTGAACGGGTATAGCCTCCTAGCGATTAGGTGTCTGGACGTAATCGGTAATCTAGTCGAGACGCGACGTTCTTCGCTAGTTCCGACGTCTAGAGCAAGTCGCGTACGCTCTCCGATTTCGCGAAAGGCTTCGAATGTTGCGTCGAAGATTGTTTCGCCGGGGAGCCGTTTCGTACGGACTTTAAAGAATCTACGGGGAGCACTTCGGCGAATTGCTCTAGGCGAAAGAAGTTCCTTTCGCTCGGCTAATTCTAAATTACGCTCGATGTCTTTATCTAACGATTTTGCTCGGCGCATGGGAATTGCGGCGTGCGGTCTGAAGTTGCTGACAGTGATATTTCGCACTTACAGTATGTATATCAGGTGATGCATCGCTCGTCGATTATGAGAAGTAGACTATCCTGGCGGCGTCCTCTGCTGACGTCCGTCGGTACTGCGGAGTGACTGCCCCTGTGATTAAGGGGTCGTTGTCTCTGCTGAGTCCTGTTGTCACCGTTGATCAGGCTTGGTCCTTACGTTAGCAGGATCCCACCGCTGCCACCAATTGTTGTGCCGTGACGCCGGGGGTCGAGATTCTGGGTACGAATCTCGGATGCTCCTGGGCGTCCTTCACTATCGTCGTCCACGGGCTCCGAAGGTTCGGGTGATTATGCCGGGACGGGAGGATTCGGTTTAGAACCCGGAGGTAGGAGATCGTTGCAGGTCGAAGAGTTGGAACTCACCGTAAGGTTTTAACAAGTTTATTCTATCCCGATCTGGGTGACAATGACACTGTGCCTAGTTTGGCATGAGTCTCGAAAGTCGGGTGGTGTTCCCGTAACAAAGCGTTATCAAGTCTGAGCTCGCATTGCTCGTACGACGTTATTATATTATCGTCGGGACGAAGCGGGGACCATCGGGGTCTCCGCCTTCGGCCTGGTTTCTCGGTGTTTCGCCATCTGCTGATGGTCTTTCCGCGCTTCCGAGATCCCTTACGCGGTTGTGCCGGATTTCGGCCGCTCGATTGTGGCAATCGGTATGTGCGCGGTGTCGACACGCTCAGATGTCGGCTCGGGCACAACAACTTATTTCATACAACTAAAAACCCCGGAAATGATACCGCGGCGCGTGCCATGGTGCATACCGCGCATACCCTTCACCCCTAACAATCTTCCGAAAATCACATAAATACTCGGGCCCAAGAGGCCATAACCTCTCTTCTACTGACACCAGTGTCAAGTAACTAGTGCTATAGAGTAATTCTGAAATATTTAAACCAGTGTTACATTCGGTGATCTACGGCAACTACTGTAGGAGGAAGGATAATCACTTGTTTAATAGAAGTGAATACGTTTATTAAAAAGTACTTAACTGTATAATATAAGAATATAAGTGAAATGTGTTCACGCTAATGCTCGCGCTGGCGACTCGCGACGATCTCTAACTCGAGCGGCGCGTCGCCCGGCCACACCTTTGGAGTACTGCTGTACCTGGTCCACAAATTTGTACCAGTTTTCGGGATTTGGTGCCGAAAGTTTGGCAAGCACGGGAATCACGATCCGATTAATGCGCTCTACCTGGCCATTTCCTCGCGGAATTCCAGTCGCGATCTGTGAATGTTTTATTTTTTCGCCGTCACAATATTGTTGGAACGCATTCGAGGTGAATGCGCTACCTCGATCGGATACAATCTGCCGCGGGTTACCGAACACGCTTGCTTGCTTAGTTAAACGATTTATTGCTTCTTCCGCAGTCGTCGATCTTGTCGGATATAACCAAGTAAATTTCGTGAACGAGTCTATCACTACCAACAAATGCACATAACTCTTTTTTGTACTTGGTATAGGTCCCAAATAATCAATATGGTACGTTTCCAGTGGAACGATGCCTTTAGGTACAGCTTTCAGCCAACCTTCTTGTTTCCCGTGTTTCCTCTCAGAAAGGATACAAGCAATACAATTTCGAACAACGTTGTCTACTTTATCCCGCATGCGCGCAAACCAAAATTCTCGTTTTAGAAGGTGTTGCACTTTCCTGGCCGCAAAGTGGCCTTTATCATGTGTTTGTCTTATAATATCTGTTTGCATTGTTTTTGGAACTACGAAAAGTGTATCACCTCCGCAATTTTTATACAAAATGCCATTTCTTATAACAAAGTCCTCGCAGCTACCATTTTGAACTAATTGAAATATCGGTTTGAGGCTATCGTCGTCACACTGTGCTCTCGTTAGTCGTGCTATTAAACTAGTATTACTTTCTTGCAACAACATAACTTCTGGGTTTCTACTGAGAGCGTCAACATGATGCATCGCTTTTCCCGGTCTATGTTCGATTGAATAATCAAAGTCCCCTAGTAGAATTGCCCATCTCGCAACGCGTACACACAAATCTTTTTTACTTAGAGTGAGCGCAAACGCCTGACAATCCGTAACAATTTTAAACTTTATTCCAAGAAGATACGCGCGAAACTTGTTTAGTGCCTTAATTATAGCAAGCGCTTCGAGCTCGTAACTCGTGTACTTCGATTCAGCAGTTGTCGTCTTCCAGCTCGCATAGTATACTGGATGAAATAATTGATCCTGGTCATCTCGCTGACATAGAATCGCACCGAAACCTCGACTACATGCATCCGTGTGTAACTCCGTCTCCGCAGTCGCCCGATACAATTTTAGTAACGGCTCATGACTCAATATATTTTTTAATTCATTGAGGGCATTTTCTTGTTCGCTACCAAATTGGAAAGTCGCATCTTTCTTAAGCAGGTCGGATAGTGGATGAGCAATCTTCGAATATGCTCGAATAAATTTTCTAAAATAACCGGTGAGTCCCAGAAAACTTTGAATTTGTTTAATATTCGTGGGAGTTGGAAATTTCATGACTGCTCGCGTTTTTTGTTCCGATGGAAGCACCGTGCCTCCCTCAATAATATGTCCAAGGTATTCAATTTTATTCTTAAGAAATTGGCACTTACGCCAATTTATGTTTAAGCCGTAATCGCTCGCCACAGATAAGACTTCGCGTAGCCTCGCCGCGCCTTCCTGCTCGCTACGGGAAGGAATCACAAGATCGTCCAAATATGTTAATACCGTACCGTTAGAGATTAACTTTTGAAAAACTGCATTTATACATCTTTGAAAGACTGCCGGGGCGTTGCATAACCCGAATGGCGTCCTGAGAAATTCATAATGTCCATCCGGCACAATGAAAGCTGTATATTTACGGCTGTCTTCGCTTACAGGGACGTGAAAGAAACCGTCTTTTAAATCTAGTGTACTAAACAATATTGAATCCTGTAAACGGTCTAACTGATCCTCAATTAAAGGAAGTGGGTACCGGTCCTTAATTATTTTTTTATTCATATATCTAAAATCGATGCAAAGACGTATTTTTTTTTACTTTTTCATCTTTGTTAACTTTTTCATTTTTATTAACTTTTTCATCTTTATTATCTTTTTCATCTTTATTAACTTTTTCACCTTTATTAACTATTTCCTTTTTCACCAGCACCACCGGACTGGCATATTCCGAGACACTAGGTCTAATAATTCCATCCCGCAACCAAACATCGATCTGTTCATTTACCTGAGATTTTTCTACCGGTGCAAGTCTTCGAGGATGCTGGTAAACCGGCGTCTCGTCTTTTAACACGATTTGCAACTCCACTCCCGATTGCTTAGTTCCTCGTGGTTTATAATTTGATACAAGGTTCTGTACCTCGCTTTTAGCTAAAGGATCGCGAATGTTTGAAAAGTCTATTTGTCGCTCGCTATCCGAATCGCTTTCTGTGTCCTGTATATCGATACAAAAGATTTCTGGGACTTTGAGTGTTTCCTGCGCGATTTTTACCGATTCGTTATGCCTCACGACTATCGCGTTATTTCTTATCAGCTGGATATTCGCATCCCTCAATAGGCCCGAACCTATCAACAAATTGTGGTTCATGGCTACGTCTGATACTACATGTATTGTTAAACAAAAATCACTATCATCTATTTCTGTGTCTGTTACAAAACTTCCCAACGTCATCATACCGTCTTTACCTATGCCTCTATATGCAATTGCCGGACCCGTGAGCGATGGCGAACCCAGCAGGATATATTGTTCCGCTTTCATTAAATGGAGATCGCTGCCCGTATCCAGCAAAGCAATCAATCGCTTATTTTTAATAGTTACGATTTTATATACTTTTCGATCGCGAACCGCGGGATTATTGCACTCGTTGACCTGCTTACCGCTACCCTTATCGCAATTGGCCGCTATATGTCCATACCCTTGGCACTGGAAGCACTTGACGCCTTTTTCTTTTGTTGGACAGTCCGCCGTCGCATGGTATTTCCCTCCGCAACTGCCGCACCGCTTAACATCCTTCGAACGTTGAATCCCTGACTTCATCTCCTTTCCTGACTTCGTAGATTCTGATTTTGTAGTCTCCGCCTTTGTAGATTCTGGTTTTGTAGACTGCGTCTTTGAAAAATAGGGCTTCTGACAGGCCTTCATGGTCTCGTACTGGGACAGTTTCTTCCGTAATGACTTAATATCGTGTGCGGCATATAAAATGACTTTATTTACAGGGTTATCAGGAATTCCTTCGATGATGTATTGGATTTTTGCCTCTATCTCAATATCGGCGTGGCTGGCTATTTCCATCATCCGATACACATATTCATGATGAGTTTCGTCGCTCTGTTTCTTTGCCCGTGATAATTCCTTATGCACCACTTTGCTGTTAATCGTTTTCGCAAATTCGTCAATTAGAGATCGTTTTAATTGCTTCCAGGAAGTGGCACATTTCTCGTATGACACAAACAATTTGGCTGATCCACGCAGAAGCTTTTTTGCGTAGATGATTTTCTGGGCTTCCGACCAGCGACAAATCTTGCTCGTGTCCTCGAACTCCTCGACCCATTTGCGCACATTTTGCTTCTTTTCACCACCAAATGTTTGTAGTGAGTCTTCTATATCCTTGAATGTAAATGGATGAGTCGTCGCAATTTCCCCACCTACGGACAAGTAGTCTTCATTTCTTCCCTCACTTTTACTGTCGCTATTCTCTTCTTCATCTTCTTCTTTATCCTTCCTCGCACCTGCTTCTTCGCTATTTTCTCCTGTCGTTGTTTCACATCTAGCTGCCCTTAGACGTTCGCGTAACACCGCTTTGCTACCCTTGAGAGGCAAACTCAGTTTTCGTAATTCCTCCTTCAGCTCTTCTATACCAAACGTATCGATGTCGATTTTATGTTGGTCTGCCATGGCGATACACTCGCTTAATACGCTACAAAACACAAGTATCAGCTGACAGCGTCACTTAATACCACAAACGCACTTTCGACTCGATTGTTCAGCACGCGGACGAGCCCCCAATTTTGTAGGAGGAAGGATAATCACTTGTTTAATAGAAGTGAATACGTTTATTAAAAAGTACTTAACTGTATAATATAAGAATATAAGTGAAATGTGTTCACGCTAATGCTCGCGGTGGCGACTCGCGACGATCTCTAACTCGAGCGGCGCGTCGCCCGGCCACACCTTTGGAAACGCTGCAACGCACGCACGGCAACCTCGAGCGTCGATTGTCAATCGTCGCCGCCTCGGTCGTTGGCAAAATAATGTCCCGCTGCGCATTATTGGACCTGTCTTAATCTCGCCACACGCGCCCGCGTAAGTATTGGACTACGTGGCCCTACACTACTGTAAGCGATTATTACTAATTATCATTACAGTGTGTATCACCTCCATACCATTTATTATTTTATATCAATAACGCTTATTGCATTTCGTATTTCTTTTCTTTACTAAAGCTTATTGCTCATATTATTGAACTTTATTAACGCCAGTTGCGTTTCATATATTATTTACTTGAATTAACGCTTATTGCATTTCGTATTTCCTTCTTTGGGTTGTTCGCATGTATTCATGTTCATCTTCTTATATTATCATTATTGTTATTACATAAACCGCCATCGCTGTGCATATATTCGTGCTTAAAGTTAATAAACCGCTTTGCTTTAAACCTCGCTTCGTATTATTGTGTTTACCCTGTGGTCGCGAAGATTCCAAGCCATAACGGACTGCAGCAACAGCTGATCTCGGTTCGCGAACTCAAGTGTTCTTATAGTATTTACCAACGTTCTTTCGCATGGGCCGCGTATAGCCAGGTGGCTAGACAGATTTCGCGGAAATATTACGTGTCACTTCTTACATGAATGCAACAGTAAATCCAATTACCACACCAAAACAACGTGCTCTAACGGGTGTCACCACCAGAGTGATTACTATTCAAACCAATCCCTGGTCGTTCAGTGCTACGAATCTGGCATTCGCGCCTGAATCCTAACTCTCCTCAGTGCTACGAATCTGGCATTCGCGCCTGAATCCTAACTCTCCGCAGTGCTACGAATCTGGCATTCGCGCCTGAATCCTAACTCTCCTCAGTGCTACGAATCTGGCATTCGCGCCTGAATCCTAACTCTCCGCAGTGCTACGAATCTGGCATTCGCGCCTGCATTCCCCCCAAACCGTTCAGTGCTACGAATCTGGCATTCGCGCCTGAATCCTAACTCTCCTCAGTGCTACGAATCTGGCATTCGCGCCTGAATCCTAACTCTCCGCAGTTCTACGAATCTGGCATTCGCGCCTGCATTCCCCAATATTACCCCGCCTATGCAATCGTCCTAAAGACCTCACCCGGGACGTGACACACATACAAATGTTTAGAAAGTAATGTTTATAAATATAATTTTATTTAAATTATTATATATACGTATATATCTAATATTATTCAGTTTTTCGTGTAATGTTTCATAAATGGGGACATTGTACCATAATACGGCCTTTTACCTTACCCACCCCACTGTTTTGCTTTCTCGTTGCGAGCGTGGACCTTCGGGTCCTAGTAGACCGCCCGTTGACAGCCGGGAACAATAAAACCGACGAGCTAGACAAAATACCCAGTACAGAAAAATAAAATGTTCGGGTTTTTGATAAGTATTGATGAAAGTATTACCGATGAATTTTTTAGGATTTCTCGATGAAAATTATATCAAACTTTTATTGAACGTAGAGTGTGTTCTAATCATGTATTCATACGAAAAAATAGACTGAATTGCTTCGTGTCTTGACTCACCAACAATCCATGAATGGTAACACTCTGATCAAGGTGTAATGAGAAATTTTGAACATTTCGTATTCAGTACTGGATGACTCAAGTCACCGTCGACCGAGGGTGTACCGCTGGTGCGCTATTTCACTCGCACTCGGTTCACATCGTTCGGTCTCCTTGTCAAGCGGTTCGAGCGAGGGCCCTGATAGGGGTGAATTTATTTGGGAAACAAAAGTCGCGTCATTCATGACACCTACTCGCGAACAGATATACATATGTACGAGAAGAAACAATGCAATTGCCCGATGACTTGAAGCAACATTTCAATAGGTAAATGCATGAAACTCTGGGATCAGGAATTCCGAACCCAGTGGGGCATATGTAAGAACTGGCGAAATTCAACAATAGTTCGTCGTCTAAATTTTACAATTAAAGTATTTATTTGACGTGAATATAAAGTTTGTTAGCAAAGTCTTTCGCGATTTGAGTTCTGTAGAAGGCTGATTTTCCCTCGCCATGGAAAGTCCCCTCTTGTCCTTCTCGCTGGCAATCATGCGACTCGCTGAGTTTCGTGGGCTTCGGCGCTCGAAACCAGCGGGGCCATACAATGTTGCGCGCTAAGCAGTGACAAATCTGCAGTTCTGCATTTCTAATCAGATCTTTGCGAAAGTGACGTCAGTCGATTCCTCATGTTTTCTCGATCAAATTGGCCCCAAAAATGATATAATTCGGACCAAAATTAAGGAAATTACGTGAAAAATTTGTTTGTAGAAGTGAAAGCCCGTTTTGTTAAAAATAGTCCGATTTAAATTATTTTCTGCCAATATAACCGGGAGAATGCCAAGAATCCAATGGTGTCACTTTCATATTGATACGATGAAAAATAAACAAATTCTGTTTCTTTATAATCGATGACACATCGCCGAGCACGGCGATCTCGCGCGGCTCGGGACACAAAGGTTCTCGTCGGTTATTCGAACTTTTAAGATCGTATTCAGATTTAATGGCCGGTGAGTTTCGTAACTAGGGGTGTGCGGTTACCCGATTTTTCGGGCTCGGGACGGGCCGGCAACTTTCGGGCGGGATCGGGCGGGGTCCCGATACTTTCGTATTGCTCGAGATCCCGACAGTTTCGGGACCCCAAGACTCGATTCGGGCTACAAGCATAGCCGCCATGAGCGGACAATTTGATTTCAGGTCGGCTCGGCAAAACTCGGACGCGATCGGACGATATCGTTACCAGTAATAGATTACAATTATTACCTGAGAACATAGAAAAATTATGTTTCTTACACGTTAATTTGAAATAATAAAATATTCGCCTCCTGTATATTGTTGTTATTATGAAACATCCAGGAAATATTCCTTTTTGTATGCTTATAGTTCGTACGTTTTCTATTTTAAATCTGAACCTATCCGGAAAAAGATAATACTCTATATATTCCCTTTACATAAAGTACTAAGTATGAAGTATATTTTATTCAGATTTTAAAATATTGTCGATATAAAAATAGTCTTCTTCCCAAGTTCTGAACATGGTGTTTATTTAAGTACGTATATGGACGTATTCAGTATTCACAGACTATTTGGTAGCAATGAAAATACATATATATGTAAATAAATAATAAGCTACAAATTATGATTCAACAGGAGACAGAAAGGTAAAAACTTATCACTCTGGTATCGATATAAATGATATACATAATTCTTTCCGTCTCGGTCCGCTCGTAATAGCTGGCTTTCGAGCCAATCGCGTCCGAGTTTTGCCAAGCCGACCTGAAATCAAATTGCCCGCTCATGGCGGTCATGCTTGTAGCCCGAATCGAGTCTCGGGATCCCGAAACCGTCGGGATCTCGAGCAATACGAAAGTATCGGGACCCCGCCCGATCCCGCCCGAAATTTTCCGACCCGTCCCGAGGGCCGAGAATCCTAGCCGCGGACGATCCGCACACTCCTATTCGTAAAGGCGGGATTTCCTAGACGCGATCGGCCGCGGCGGCTGGCGGCGGTCCCACTAGTGCAATAGAGAGGTTATGCATCTGTGTCTCCGTTGCGCTAGTGGGACCGCCGCCGGCCGCCGCGGCGGGTCGTGTCTAGGAAATCCCGCCTTAACGCGTATTCTCTCGTCATCGCAGAACACGAGTGAGCCAGAAGTGGTGGGGATAGCGCCAAGCTTCTGTCATGTATAGGCCAAACCGAGCTGCAGCGTAGAAATACACGCATCAGAATAGGTGTGCCTTAGGCCTTTGCTCCGAAAAAATTCAGAAGCTTTATTGGTCAGAACATTGATTCTTTCTCGATAGCTTCATCTCGTATTGGTTTACGCATAACTTCGTGACGCACACAACTACATATGTACTACGCTGCCAATAAGAATAAATAACAGCCACACGGCTACGTTCAGACGAGGCCGAGCAGCATTCCCGTTACCCCACCATACACTTCGGTCGCTAGGGAACTCCAACTGACAAATCCACGATCGTCAGATGGTGATGGCTGATTTCTCCTCGATCGCTGTTCGCGTAAACGAATCGACCGGTCAATATATTTGAATACGACCGTAGGATAAAGATATAATGAAAGATAAAAAATTATTCGAAGCCAAAGATGAAAGGCCTTTGAATAAGCAAAGGAAACTAATAAATACCCGAAGCTAAATAGAATTTTAGATTTAGGGTACACACACCCTCCCCCCAAACCTCGTGTCGATCGGCCACTGGGGCCATTCGGAAGTATATTCTTTTAATTAAATAATGCCCATCTCTGCATAGGAGCGTAAAGAATTACAAAAAAAATCAAGGAGTCAACTGTTGACCGATTTGGAGACTTTTCCTTGTTATATGTTATATACAATAGTCGGAAGAATAATAATAAAAGCAATAATTGCAAATAATTGCTGTAACTTTCACATTCTGAAAATATGATATCAGTAAATCACTACTTCCAGTGTTATTAAAAAATTCCAATCTCTTTTTTTATTTGAAATAAGGTGGCCATATAATTATAACATATATTCGGCAGCGGTGATGTATGTGTTACAGTAAAAGCGTGAATTTAGTAAATGTAGACAATTCCCAGCAGTTCCTAGTCAATGTATGCCTAAAATGCATATAACCTAACCTAAAGTCGTCCGAAAATGCATGCATTGACTGCATCACGCTTTTACTGTGGCTTGTGTATCCAGCTAACGCTTCAGTTTTGCTATGATTCCACGTTGGCAGTCCTCCCGAGTAGGCGCCGTCTCCTGTCCACTAGCTCAACTACATTTGTCACGTGACTTGCTCTATATTATCGCCAATATGGCGGAACTCGTATTTGGGAATGCAATCACGGGGATACGTTTTTCGTCCTTATATGAACAGATTTTAGGCTGGGTGAGGTCTCATTCGAAAGAGGAAGGTTCAGTGCAGGGCGCTCTGGTCATCGTTTGAGTCACAAAACTCTTTTAGTGATCTAAAAATACTTGGATTCATGCGGGTGTATTTTGTCGACTTTTGCTCTACTTTGAACACTCGTATTATTAGATATCAACACAATTTCGTCGAACCATGACCATAGCGCCCTGCACTGAACCTTCCTCTTTCGAATGAGACCTCGCGCAGCCCAAAAGTCGCTCATATATGGACGAAAAACGTATCCCCCCAAACCCATGTTTCGGGCACATTAAGTGGGTACTACAGCACGCTGCATTACCCGTGTCTACCCCCTTAAGACACGAATATAAAATTTTAATATAAAGTTTCATTGAAATCCATTTTGCCGTTTAAACGTAATCGTGTTAACAAATACATGAGATATTTAAAAAAAAGCTCTTTTCTAAATAGTCAAAACGTGATCAGGAGGTCTTAAAACGTGATTTCCCTAACAAAATTTTTTCCAAATTTTTTTTCATTACAAGAATATTATACAGTGAAGTCTCTCTATGGGCTCGGTTTTGTGCACACGATGAGGGCTTGTCACCTATCCCCACCACTTCTGTCTCACTCTTGTCCGGCGAAGGCGAGAGCGAGATGGAACGAGAGCGAGCGAAAGGCGCTGAAAGCGAGCGAGGACGGTACGAGACAGACGACGCGTTGATGTTTTGTCTCGCTCCGTCTTTCGGAGGCCTGATACTCCGTCCTTTGCATGCGCGGCGGGCGTGCGCGATGGTCGCTAAATCTTGACGCAGGCCCGGCTCAAGCCTTTTTTGCGCCCTGGGCGGAAAGTCGACCATAGGTGCAAAATGGTATTTTCATTGCTGGTATTGTTCAAAATAAACTTTAAAATTAAATATTACAAGTTGTACTATAAGTGGTTTAATACTACGAATAAAAATTCAGAGTAAGGTCATCAATAAACTCAAATAAATATATTATAATAAATGGCGGAATTTGGCAAGTTCGCCTAGGGCCCAAAAAAGACTCGTGCCGTGCCTGGCTATCTGACCGTCGCCCGCATGCGTCGAGCAGTCACGATTCCATCTGAGCGCTCGCACCCGTCGCGCACGCCTGTCGCGCACGCAAAGCATTCCATCTCGCTCCCCCTTCGACCAGAAAGAAGCGAGAAACGAACACTCGGAATTAGGACTCGGGTCTCCATGAGGGCTCATCGCCGGTCCCGACCAGCGAGCCCATAGGGAGACTTTACTGTACATATGTCAGAAAGTGAAAAGTGTATCTCGAGGCACTCAAGAAGATCGCGCACGGCCGCGTGTCGCTTGCACGTAACCTTGGATCGCAGCGTTTCAAGAGCGAGAGAGAAAGACACACGTTCGTTTTCTCTCTCGTCTTCCCGACGTTGGCCGAAGTGCCGAGCTCACGGACACGCAGCTCCGGCGTAGTGTGCATGCGTGGTGGGGGAAATTCTCGAGCGCTCCCGTCCTCATTCTGGCATCACTGTCTGGCGCTGGTATGAGAGCGCAGAGTCTGACATCAGAACCATAGCAGACGGCAGAATCTGCTGTCGATCTGCTGCCGATCTGACATCAGGCATCTGACATCAGAATCTGCACCTCAGAACGCAGCCAAATGCGGACACAGACGTCTACGGTTCTGATGTCAGATTCTGCTGCCAGATCTGGTTATCAGGGACAGCTTACAATGATTGATGGTTGGTGATCGTTGGTCACTGAATTTAGTTTAAGGTGAAAAGATTTTAAGAATACTTCGTGGAATTACTCGATGATCGGCCAATTAATTAGCGCGAACGAATTTTTTATCGATTATTATTTTAAAAGATACGATGGTCAAGTTCGGTTTTTCAAATGGAACTATTATTTTTGAACACCTGAGTTGATAGTGCGTTCCAAGACAAATTCAATAAGCTTTAATGTATACACTTTATTTTCACTGGTTTTTAAGATATTGCGCTTGCAAATTTACTGATTTTCACTGGAAGAAAACTGTCTGGTATAGCACGGACCGGGGACGGTTTTACTGGCTGCACTTGTGGCACTGCCTTTTGAAATAGATACCTACCTGCCAAAGGTCTACGCCAGGCCCAGAGGCTGGACAATTTTTTTCCGTCAGAAATATCGCCGATGGATTCCTTGGGGTTATCCGATGAAAATCATTACAAATGTTGTGTAAATCGGACTACTTTGACACAAGCTATTTGTATTCCCTATGTAAAAGTTTTCCGATTTACACGACATTTGTAATGATTTTCATCGGAAAACCCCAAGGAATCCATCGGCGTCACTTCCCTTTCGATACGATGAAGAAAAGGGTTTCTTAATACGCTCAAATGGATAATTCACCCTCGACTGCGGAGGGTCGACTTCAATTCGCTACGTTCGGCCCAGGATTCGTACCTTTTTCCGGAAAAAAAACCATAAAAATCAGGTGAGGCAATGCGAAGGTCTGTCCTCGCCACGGGGTGCCAGCGCATCACACATTTGGGCAGTGTGTGACCCGACTACCCTCCGTGTAATTGGTCTGCGCGAAGTGGGGCGCAAGTTCGATCATTATCAGTACTCCTGCCCGAGAGGAATACGATTTACTTTAATTATAGTACATGTGTGTTTTGTAATAAAATGTTTCTATCGTCTCCTGAATTCAATAACTGGCATCCAGATATCTACGCTCCTACAATCCACCGTCAGCACGGCTCGTGGAGAGACACAGGAAGAAAAGGGGTAGCCCGCTGTCGACGCGTGGTCCTCTCGAGTATAAACACGAGCTTCAATATCAGAAGAAAAGCAAGCGTTAACGTATTCCGTGCGAGAGAAGGTGGGCATTGCTGTGAAGAGGGCCTCTTCAAGAGAGCAGCCGTTTGTGAGGAATGCAAATCCGAATGGTTCTGATACAATCTGCTCCCTATGATTGAAATTTAGTCTAGCAACTTTCACTCCTCCTAACCTAACCAATCGAACTTGCATCCCTCCCAAAAGAACCGGCCATCCGAGCGTAGAAGCAAGTGCGAAATAAAAGTAACGGTGCGCTTCTCGATACCGCAGATGTACCTACCTAAGTAGCATTTCTGACGGAAAAAAATTGTCCAGCCTTTGGGCCTGGCGTAGACCTTTGGCAGGTAGGTATCTATTTCAAAAGGCAGTGTCACCCGTGGAACCAGTAAGACCGTCCCCGGTCCGTGCTATACCAGACAGTTTTCTTCCAGTGAAAATCAGTAAATTTGCAAGCGCAATATCTTAAAAACCAGTGAAAATAAAGTGTATACATTAAAGCTTATTGAATTTGTCTTGGAACGCACTATCAACTCAGGTGTTCAAAAATAATAGTTCCATTTGAAAAACCGAACTTGACCATCGTATCTTTTAAAATAATAATCGATAAAAAATTCGTTCGCGCTAATTAATTGGCCAACCAGCGATAGGACGCGTTCAAGGAGAATTGTTTCCACATCAGATTCTTCAGCGTACGATTGAAACGCTCGACGATCGACGCTTTCATCTCGCTGTATGTCGAATAGTGTTTGATTCCGCGAGTCTTCGTCAATCGTCAAAACTCCACGTTGTAGAACTCCTTTCCCATGTCGGTTTGTAGGTTTCGTGGACATCTGCCGCTTCGTCGCAACACGGTCGCGAACGCCTCGGTCACGTCGTGCCTGCTTTTCGTTTTCACCGGCACGGCCCACGCGTACTTGCTGAACGTATCGATGATCGTGAGTAGGTAGTTGTGACCACGATTGTGGGTCGCGTACCCGCGCATTTCCACCAAATCTGCCTGCCACAGATCGTCGTAGCCTCTACGCGTCTCCGCGGGAAATTTCGTCTCGCGAGAGCGTGCAGTTCGTCGATCAATTGTATTTGCTCCTTACTCGTACCCATAACGGCGGTGGCGGCGGCGGCGGCGGTAACGTTCCACGACCAGCAGCAGATACTCTACCAGGCACTCGAAGCACGTACGGTGTTGGCAGGATTTGTTATCGTCGTTGTAGTAGTCGTCGCTCATCGTCGCGCTTCCTTGCGTTTATGTACCTACGCGATCGGTGTCGCAAGGTCGTCGAGTCTATCCTTCAAATGATCGAAGCGTCGTTTCATCGTGGTATTTATCGATTTCTCCAACTCACAGAAACGTTCATCCATCGCAGTATTTATCGCAGTTTTAAAAGCTTCCAGTCGTCTCGTCGTCACTGAATACATGTCTTCGTCCATAGTGTCGAGAGCATGTCCGACGGTACGTTCCATGTCGTCCACGTATCGTTTCGTCGCAGCGTCGGTATCCTCCTCCGGATGTGCCACGTGACGCATCTTGCGTTCCATAGCGTCGAACGTTGACCGATCGGTGCCCAGACACAGTGCGTTCTCTCGCACGTAATTCGCGACGTACAGATACAGCGAGCGAATCGTGTCCATGCTTTGATCGTTGTCGCCAGTAGCACCTATTGGCGGTACTACCGTGCAAAGATGCTCCAAACTTGTTCACCGACATGCCGGGGGCGGTGATCGCGAACGAGACTGACGCGTCGTCGATTCGACCGATCAATTTACGATGAGATCAGCTTCGCGAAGTCCCTCCACGATGGAGACAATCTCTCTCGTTATCGTGTCCGGAATGTCCGGCGTCGCGCGACGCCATAAGCAATCGTAGTCTATCGACCAATTCGTTCGGAATGTCCCAGTACACATAATCGATCGCGTTATCGGTAACCGTCATTGCGTCGTCGATGGGTAATCCGCGACCTTCGTGTGTTATCCCGCCGACGTTGCGGTCTCCAGTAATCAACAACGACACGATCTTCCTGTACTTGTAACCCTTGTTGTCTAGCGTAGGCTTGCTAGCCGAATGGTCCCGTCGATGCGCGTTCGTCGACAGCAAGATGTCGCGGTACGCGTCGAGATCATCACTCGTGTAAAAGGCCTCGGGTCGCGTCGTTACTCCCCCGTAGGGGAGTGCGAAGGGGGCCGTACCCCATAACGGGTGCGGCAACAGCACTCCCGTATGCCTCCTCCCCCCCCCCTGTGAGAGAGATGGGGCACGTGCAGGCGGGGGTGAGAGGGAGTGGGAAGATCGGCCCGCCAAGTCTTAGGGCGGGCCGCTGTATGTCGGGAAGGAGAACGGGGGGCCCACGAATTGGCGGGCCGATCTTCCCCCTCCGATGCTACGACGCTCCCGAGAGTGCGATCGAGTTTCGGAGCAAGACGGGCGGCCTATAGCGGGCCGCCCTGTAGGCACATTGCCAGCCGCCCGCCCGAGGTGCCCGTCGGGGGATTTATTTATTTACCCGACCGCCTTAAAGGCCCCTCGGGACGCGGCAACTTGGGCGGCCCTTAAGGCCGTCAACGCTCCGGCCCGGTCGCGACCATAGCCCGTCGCGGCCGGGTAGTAACTCGATCGCGGGGTCGCGGGGCGGGGGTGCCGGGGGGCACTACCCGCCTTAGCAGCAGAGACCCCGGAAGGGGCTGCGCGGACGCGTGGTCCGTCGCGCCGCCTGGCAAGGAGATTATAGCTGGGGGAGGTCTGTTAATACTCCCCCAGGGAAGGCCCCTTTTAAGGGGATGTTGTGTGGGGAGTTGCACGAAGCGCAGGGGGGGGGGGGGGGGGGTAGCGAATGAATCGCTAGTTTGCTCTCGCGCCAAGTCCCTCCCCTCAGGCGCGTAGCTCCGCACACGAGGTAGACCACCTTGGAGATTTTAGTGGGTTCGAGTCCCACATACTCGCGGGGGCGGGCAGGGGGTATCCGTGGGGATTTCCTCCAGGTAAAAAAAAAAGTCTGTGCGCGTCTGGTTCATGAGCAGTCTAGGCTACTCAAGACACAACACAATGCCATGAGTGTTTGTTTTCCGCCTATAACGGCAGAATATCCTAGTCGCACTGCGGCTGCCGCACTACTCCTCCAGAAGCAGTCTAGCGACTCTAGCCGCACTGCGACCTGTCGTCGCATTCGGATAGAATATACAGAAATAAGGAAAGAAGTCAGAAATCAAAACTTATGGAATTATGTTTTTTTTTTTACATATTTCTTGTAAACTAATAACATGAACTCTTATAAAAAAGGTAAAAATATCATGACGACTACATCTGATATGCGTGTAAACACATGTCAAATTTGTTGTTTTGTGCTGAATTTTAAATCGTGTCTTTTAAAGAATTTTAAATAAACTAAATTTCGACCGTAAAACTTAACTACAATGGTATCGGCGCACTGGATCGGTCAGATTAAAACAATTATTATTTTAATAAATTAAAATAATACATCAAAGCTATTTTGCAATTAATTATATATATTTATGATGTTTAGATCATCTTCAAGGAAAGTTAAAAACATATATAAAATACTGCGTATGCTATTGAAAATAAGTCACCGTGCTCTGGCACAACGTGTGACTCGCGAGTCGGTTGGAATAAGACTAAGGTAAACCGTGAACAAAACATCTGCTTTTAGAAGGTGAAAAAGGGTGAATACCGTTGACAGTTATAAACATATCTAAAACCCCCGAAATTCAAAATTAAAGGATATACAGTCTAGAGTAACCAAACATTCTTGCTCATATGGTGTGTTATATACACTCTTAAAGGTGTTAACGAGCAAACAAACAATTGCATACCAATAAACTGATATGTAGGAATTAGTTAGATCATATGTAATTTTATGGAGCAAAAACATCATAAGACATTACTTCTTTAGTAATGTTGCGTAATATTCCTGTATTTTAGGTGTTTCATACCTAAGATTTACGCTAGGCTGTTTAATCATGTGAATTGTCTCCAAAAGAATTCTCTGATTTAAATTAGTTTCTTTATCAAGAATCTTAATATTGTCAAAGTCAAACCTATGATCAAACTCTAGCGAATGTTTGGTTAAAGCAGTATGTTGTAGGGGAGATGAAAAAATATTTCTTTTATGTTCATATATTTGTCTTTCTAAACGTCTAGAAGTTTGTCCGATATAAACCTGATTACAACCCATGCAAGGAATTGAATATACGATGTTGGAGTGTTTTGAAAGAGGTATTTTGTCTTTATTTAAAGGGAACAATTGTTTCGTGTAAAACGATAATTTGAAAATAGTGTGAATTCCGGCTTTTCTAAAAATTCTTCTTATATCGTTAGAGATATTATTACAAAACGGTAACACAACAGTGTTCTTCCAACTAATTGATCCTATTTCATTGTTTCTTACTTCTTTCCGTTTTTCTGTTAATAATGGATGGTAAATTTCAAAAGTACGTTCTTTAATAATTGACGAAACCATTACGCTTCAAGGTGTTTTTTAACAGAAGCAAATTAGCTGGTCGAAATTCCGGATTCGAAAGTAAAATAGCTCGATCAATCAGTCCTTTAATTAATCCTACCTTGTGTTGCATGGGATGTGCAGAAAAGAAATTAATATATCTGCCCGACCAACTCGGTTTATGATACCAATTTGTGATAAATTTATTATTTGATCTAATTACTATTGTATCAAGAAAGCTAAGACATGAATCCTTCTCAATTTCATGCGTGAATTGAAGTCTAGTATGGAAACCATTAAATATATCCAGTAATGTTTGCAAATCCTCAAGTCTAAGACAAGTAATAATATCATCCACATATCTTTTGTAAAAAATAAGTTGAAAAGGTACCTTCGAGAGGGAAATCGTCTCTAATCTTTCCATTACTATATTGGCAATTACAGGGGAGATTGGAGACCCCATAGCTGTTCCAAACACTTCTTTGTAATACACTCCATTAAATAAGAAAATGTTTGATTCCAATACAAACTTAACTGCTCGGAGAAAACCGTCTCGATCAATTTTGGTGTGTTCCTTGATTTCATCCCAACGATGATGTAGTACCTGTATGGCTAGATCAACAGGAATGTTAGTAAAAAGCGATACAACGTCCAAAGATACCAATCGTACCGATTCATCATTAACATGAACATTCCTGATTTCTTTGCAAAATTGCCAACTGTCCACTGTGTGGAGCGAAGATTTTCCTACTATCTTGGAAAGAATATTGGCTAAAAAACCAGATAATTTGTAAGTAGGACCACCGATCGAAGAAACGATAATTCTCCAAGACAAGCTCTCTTTGTGTGTTTTAGGAAGTGCGTACGCTCTAGGTACGACCGCATTGTAAGTCTTAAGAAGTTTGCTTACTTGTTCACTTATTTGTTTCTTTTTACACATATTAGAAATAATGGAATTCGCCTCCCTCTCTAAACCAAGATCGAAACGTCGGAAACTAATATACAGGGTGTCCCACCTAAGACTGGACAGCCGGTTTTCTCCTAAACTATTGGAGATAAAAATATTAAAAAAATAGGGAATTGCATGGTTCGAGGGGGCCAATTAATTAGCGCGAACGAATTTTTTTATCGATTATTATTTTAAAAGATACGATGGTCAAGTTCGGTTTTTCAAATGGAACAATTTTTTTGAACACCTGAGTTGATAGTGCGTTCCAAGACAAATTCAATAAGCTTTAATGTATACACTTTATTTTCACTGGTTTTTAAGATATTGCGCTTGCAAATTTACTCATTTTCACTGGAAGAAAACTGTCTGGTATAGCACGGACCGGGGACGGTCTTGCTGGCTCCACGGGTGGCACTGCCTTTTGAAATAGATACCTACCTGCCAAAGGTCTACGCCAGGCCCAAAGGCTGGACAATTTTTTTCCGTCAGAAATGCTACTTAGGTAGGTACATCTGCGGTATCGAGAAGCGCACCGTTACTTTTATTTCGCACTTGCTTCTACGCTCGGATGGCCGGTTCTTTTGGGAGGAATGCAAGTTCGATTGGTTAGGTTAGGAGGAGTGAAAGTTGCTAGACTAAATTTCAATCATAGGGAGCAGATTGTATCAGAACCATTCGGATTTGCATTCCTCACAAACGGCTGCTCTCTTGAAGAGGCCCTCTTCACAGCAATGCCCACCTTCTCTCGCACGGAATACGTTAACGCTTGCTTTTGTTCTGATATTGAAGCTCGTGTTTATACTCGAGAGGACCACGCGTCGACAGCGGGCTACCCCTTTTCTTCCTGTGTCTCTCCACGAGCCGTGTTGACGGTGGATTGTAGGAGCGTAGATATCTGGATGCCAGTTATTGAATTCAGGAGGCGATAGAAACATTTTATTACAAAACACACATGTACTATAATTAAAGTAAATCGTATTCCTCTCGGGTAGGAGTACTGATAATGATCGAACTTGCGCCCCACTTCGCGCAGACCAATTACACGGAGGGTATTCGGGTCACACACTGCCCAAATGATACAGGGTAATTCTGGAGCAACGCCCGTCAAGGAGATGCGCTGGCACCCCGTGGCGAGGACAGACCTTCGCATTGCCTCACCCGATTTTTATGGTTTTTTTCCGGAAAAAGTTACGAATCCTGGGCCGAACGTAGCGAATTGAGGTCGGCCCTCCGCAGTCGAGGGTGAATTATCCATTACAGCGTATTAAGAAACTCTTTTCTTCGTCTTATCGAAAGGGAAGTGACGGCAATGGATTCCTTATGTTTTTCTGATGAAAATCATACCAAATGTCATACAAATCGCACTACTTTGACACAAGCAATTTGTATTCCTTATGTAAAATTTGTCCGATTTACACGATATTTGGCATGATTTTCATCGCAAATCCCCAAGGAATCCATCCGCGACACTTCCATATCCATACGATAAAGAATAAAGAATTATTTTATTTCCTAACCAGATACAGGGTAATTAAGGAGCAGCGCCCGTCAAGGAGATGCGGCGGCCTGGTACCCCGTGGCGAGGACAACCCCTCGCAGTGCCTGACCGAATTTTATGGCTTTCCACCCGCGAAGGGGTTCGAGTGCCTAATAAGAAGTGAGAAATCTTCGACTCGCGCATTTCTCATCAGATCTTTGCGAAAACGACACCCATCGATTTCTTATGTTTCGCCGATGAAACTGACACCAAGAACGACGTATTCGGACCATAATGAAGGCAATTTCATGGAATATCGATTTATATCACTTCAAGTTGACTTGACTTGGTTAAAAATAGTCCGATTTACATGAAATTTGGTATCATCGTCATCGGAAAAACATAAGGCACCCATCGGTGTCACTTCCCTTTCGGTACAACGAAGAAAAGAGTTTCTTAATACGCTGTAATGGATAATTCACCCTCGACTGCGGAGGGCCGACCTCAATTCGCTACGTTCGGCCCAGGATTCGTACCTTTTTCCGGAAAAAAACCATAAAAATCGGGTGAGGCAATGCGAAGGTCTGTCCTCGCCACGGGGTGCCAGCGCATCTCCTTGACGGGCGTTGCTCCAGAATTACCCTGTATCATTTGGGCAGTGTGTGACCCGACTACCCTCCGTGTAATTGGTCTGCGCGAAGTGGGGCGCAAGTTCGATCATTATCAGTACTCCTACCCGAGAGGAATACGATTTACTTTAATTATAGTACATGTGTGTTTTGTAATAAAATGTTTCTATCGCCTCCTGAATTCAATAACTGGCATCCAGATATCTACGCTCCTACAATCCACCGTCAACACGGCTCGTGGAGAGACACAGGAAGAAAAGGGGTAGCCCACTGTCGACGCGTGGTCCTCTCGAGTATAAACACGAGCTTCAACAAAAGCAAGCGTTAACGTATTCCGTGCGAGAGAAGGTGGGCATTGCTGTGAAGAGGGCCTCTGCAAGAGAGCAGCCGTTTGTGAGGAATGCAAATCCGAATGGTTCTGATACAATCTGCTCCCTATGATTGAAATTTAGTCTAGCAACTTTCACTCCTAACCTAACCAATCGAACTTGCATCCCTCCCAAAAGAACCGGCCATCCGAGCCTAGAAGCAAGTGCGAAATAAAAGTAACGGTGCGCTTCTCGGTACCGCAGATGTACCTACCTAAGTAGCATTTCTGACGGAAAAAAATTGTCCAGCCTTTGGGCCTGGCGTAGACCTTTGGCAGGTAGGTATCTATTTCAAAAGGCAGTGCCACCCGTGGAGCAAGTAAAACCGTCCTCGGTCCGTGCTATACCAGACAGTTTTCTTCCAGTGAAAATCAGTAAATTTGCAAGCGCAATATCTTAAAAACCAGTGAAAATAAAGTGTATACATTAAAGCTTATTGAATTTGTCTTGGAACGCACTATCAACTCAGGTGTTCAAAAAAATTGTTCCATTTGAAAAACCGAACTTGACCATCGTATCTTTTAAAATAATAATCGAAAAAAAAATTCGTTCGCGCTAATTAATTGGCCCCCTCGAACCATGCAATTCCCTATTTTTTTTTATATTTTTATCTCCAATAGTTTAGGAGAAAACCGGCTGTCCAGTCTTAGGTGGGACACCCTGTATATATAATTAATTAATTGCAAAATAGCTTTGATGTATTAGTTTAATTTATTAAAATAATAATTGTTTTAATCTGACCGATCCAGTGCGCCGATACCATCGTGTCTTTTAAAGTTTGGTAATATAAAACAAAACAAATTTGGGGTCGTAAATGATTAGTATCGATTCTGCAATGTAATAGCAAATAATTCGTTATATACAGTTATTTTTCCATAAGAAACCCGTTGGAAAAAATATCAGTAATCTTCGGCTTTTTAGTTACATTTCGCGAATTTCTATAATCAACATATATTTGTCCTAGCAACGGCGAAAACAAGATTTGACAATATTTGCCAAAAATGGAGGAATCACCTGTATTCTATATCGTACAGTGGGGCTGAATCCCAAGAAATAGAGGAAAAATGCAACATTCCATTTTTCGCACTTAAAATGCTGAATATTATTAAGCAAGTTCATAAAAAACCGTTAATATACAACTCATACCAAAGTTTGACGTTATTTAAAAAAGTAACGTCAATAATTTCAATAAAACTAAAAAAAATTGATAAATATACATACTATGGATAGCGCAGAAATATTTGCAAACCAGTATCCATGTTATTCTGGTATTAATGTACTAGAGATAGGTACTGTTCACAAAGTGTTAATACATTCTTACGAAGTTATACAATATTTGGGCAACCTTCCAATCGGTTAATTGGGTGAAGCGACCCAAGAAGCGAGAAATAAAGATTTTAATAAATATAGAAAAGATTGTAAGCTCAAAATATTCTCATTCCAATACAACCGAAGATGTTTTACAATTTTTATCGACTTCTGCAGATGCAATACTAGATAGTTTTCTAGGTATCTTTGCCAAAAAACCAAACAACTTTTTTTTATAAAGTAGCTCGATGAAGATTCGGCATCAGTCTGTATTCAATCGCCGAGGTGACAGGTCGTTTGTTTTGGTTCTACGATCGTTGCCATGTGCCTCTCTGAGTGTCTCTAACCGATAAATCCTGTGTTGTATTTCGAAATTTTAGTGGGTGCCGGCTTAAAAACGCTCCTAGCCCTCATCGATCAATCTTATTAAAGTTACGTTCTCTATTATTACGCGTCCTGCAGTGTGGGTCTCGAGTTGTTGCCCGTAGCGTGGTTATTTGACTGTCAGTTGTTCTCTACTCGATTCATAATGCCTGGTGCTTCCAAGAAATGTAAGGGCTGTTCCACCCCAGTTGCCAATCCAGTCACGTGCCCGGACTGTGGAACCACCTGTCATCCTGGAGCCTCTTGTCTGGCTCGTTCGGGCCATCCATGGTTCGACAAGTGCCTTTTGAATTGTCGTTCAGGATCCTCTTTGTCTCAACCCGCGGCCGTTGGGTCGCCGGCACAATCGTTATCTACCATACCTACGGCCACACCCCAGTCGCTCTCTACGTTACCCTCTGCCGAGACGATCAGGGAGATAGTGAATGACATAATAGACTCGAAGCTTTCCGGTCTGCGGGAAGATATTCTTATGGGTATAAGAGCCGACCTGGTTTCTATGAAGTCCGACATTAACTCATTGTCCGATCGCGTCAAGGCACTAGCGCACAAGCCTGTCATCGCGTCGGATCAGCTGCCCTCATCGACTGATGACATTGAAGAACTGAATGACAGGGAGATTAGGTACAAGAATTTAATTATTTTTGGTATGCCGGAGCCTCAGGAATCCTCGCCAGAATTGAATAGATCGGCCGATTTGATTGCTGCTCGTGGGGTCGTGACCGAGATTTGCCCCCTTAATAACCAGGTTCTTGCCACGCACCGCCTCGGCAAACAGGGTAAGATGCCTATAGGCCTCTCTGTGTCCGCCTAGACTCTGCAGCTGAGGTGAAGAGGATACTCCAGGCTAAGCATCGGTACAAGGGCCCGTATAAGATCTCCGATGACAAGACTAAGCATCAACGTGGGACCATTTTGCAGCTCAGAGAGAAGCTCCGGGATCTTCATGAGCGGGGTGAAACCCAGATGACCATCCGATACATTCGCGGTGCTCCTAAGATCGTGACGGGCAGACTACACAAGGACTCGTCTCAAAAAATCTCGAATTGAACCCTTTAGTTTATCTACAAAATGTTCGTGGTCTCCGCACTAAGTTAGACTCCCTCTACAATTCCGTACTCACATCCGCAGTGTCGTATGACGTGATTATCTTTGTTGAGACCTGGCTCACCCCTGCGATATCGTCTAATGAACTCGGGTTACGTGATTATACCATGTACAGGTGTGACAGATCCCAGCGAACCAGCTGTTCCACTAGAGGCGGCGGTGTTCTCATCGCAGTAAAAAATTCGATGTCTTCGTGCATTATTACTGTCAACTGTTCTGAGGTCGAACAATTGTTTGTTAGAGTCCACCTTCACAGTAATAAATACCTGCTACTGGGTGCAATTTATATTCCGCCTGCATCCCAAACTTCACTTTACGCAAATCATGTCGACTCTGTCATGGAACTAAGTCATAAGTTTAGTAAAGATACCTTCTGTTTGTACGGTGATTTTAACCTCCCTCACGCGGTTTGGTTCAATGACTCGGGTCAAGATTGCTTCAGAAGGCCGGGCGTTTCGTCGAATGAATCTGCAGCCATTGACCTCCTACTTGGTTGTGCTGGGTACTGCAACCTTACCCAAGTAAATAATGTTTTTAATGATTTCGACGTTATGCTCGATCTCGTCTTTGTTAGCTCTACTAATGTCACTGTGGATCGAGTCATTGACGTCCTTATTGATCCGGACGCCTATCATCCACCCCTATATATAATGTTTAAAGGACTGGCCTCCGGTCCTGACTCAATAAGCGGTAACCTTGTTTATAGGGACTTTAAGGGGGTAGACACGGGTAATGCAGCGCGCTGTATACCGACACAATCTAGCCCGAAACATGGATCCGGGATTTTTCGTTTTTCGTCCTTATATGAGCAGATTTTGGGCTGGGCCAGGTCTCATTCGAAAGAGGAAGGTTCAATGCGGAGCGCTCTGCTCATGATTCAACGAGATTGTGTTGATATGTAATAATATGAGTGTCCAAAGTAGAGCAAAATTTTTAGGTCACTAAAAGAGTTTTGTGACTCAAACGGTGAGCAGAGCGCTCCGCATTGAATCTTCTTCTTTCGAATGAGACCTCGCCCAGCCCAAAATCTGCTGATATAAGGACGAAAAACGAAAAATCGTGACTGCATTCCCAAATACGAGTTCCGCCATATTGGCGATAATACAAAGCAAGTCACGTGACAAATTTAGTTGAGCTAGTGGACACGAGATGGCGCCTACTCGGGAGGACTGCCAACGTGGAATCTTAGCAAAACTGAAGCGTTAGCTGGATACATGTGCCACAGTAAAAGCGTGATGCAGTCAATGTATGCATTTTCGGACGATTGAAGGTTAGATTATATGCAATCAGAGTTGGGCAGAATGTAATCTAATTACAAATTAGAAATTACAATTTACAATTAAAATGTAATTGTGTAATTGATTACATTATTTTCTGTAATCGTTAATATTTGAGTAGTTGATAAAATTGTGGTCAACTACCTAAATTAACAATTACAGAAAATAATGTAATCAATTACACAGTTACATTTTAATCGTAATTTGTAATTTATAATTAGATTGATTATATTTTGTCCAACTTTTTATGCAGTTTAGGCACACATTGACTAGGAACTGCTAGGAACTGTATACATTTACTAAATTAACGCTTTTACCGTGACACATATGTACATCACTTGAAATCGCTGTTGAATTTATGTTATAATTGAGGCAGTGAGAGCAACAACGGACTGACCCACATTAAAATTTTTTTTCCTATTTTATATGATTAGTGGAGCCTATTGGAATACGTTATTGCTACTAACTCAATTTCGAAAAAAATGTGGGTTAGCCCGTTGTTGCTCTCACTGCCTCAATTATATGACAAAATACCAGAGATGGGCATTATTTAAATAAAAAATTATTTAAATAATGTATCGAATAAAAGAGACTTTATCTTTATTCGTCACGAATAAAAATAACCCGAGCTAATTTTTATTTGAAGCGCTATAATTGAGTTAATCATGAGGAATCCAATTGTCAGCCATAAATAATTTTTTTTTTCGAAGGCCTTTCATCTGCCGGCCATGAATTAATTCGTACTTTAGTCAAGAATCATATATTTATTAATTATTTGTTAAAAAAAAACTACATGTAATAAACGTTAGTGACTCCTCTTCCTCTTCCTCTTCCTCCTCTGCTTCCTCTTCTTCCTCCTCTTCCACCTCTATGTCCTCCAAATTTCATTTTTTGTAGCTCTTTTTTGAGCTCGCTGTTCTGTAATATGAAAAATAAACATAAATCTTTTGTTAATTACTGCAATAATGTCTAGACGTTTTCACACTTTCATGAGAATGGGACATTCCACGCGGAATCGAACACTTTTCGGAATAACATTTCGGATGTTGCTGAAATTTGAGTATGTTGTAGTCTTTAGTGATATTTAATCGTACCTCAAAGGATTTTTCAAAATTTTGAAAAATGTCGATTTTACAGCTGTTTGAAGGTAAGTGCTAACTTTTTTTCAGTAAATTATAGCTATGGATCTAGTGAACGGATGGAGATGAGCTTTACGGTGTTTATAGAAAAGACATTGAAGATTTAAGAAAAAAATATTTCAGTTTAAAAAAAATAGAATTTGAAACATTTTTGTGCAATTATTTTAAACAAATGCAGGTTTTTAACATCGGGCGCGATTTTAAAAATCTGAAAAAAGGAGAATATAGTTCTATCCTCCCCCTTGATGGACAAATTTTCAAAAAAATGGACATTTTAAAATTAGCCCTATAAAACTTGCCGAAAGTTGATGCTGCGTCAAATCACACCCGCTCGACTGGCTAAGCCGTGCGGTACTCGCAACTGCCAAGCGGCTATATCTGCTATTCTTATACAGTGTTCTCGAATATGGTAGGTATTTGTAAAAAACTGAAGAAGGAAAACTTTTACTGTGTTTTATACAGAACATAATAATGTAACTCAATTTTTGGTGTTCGCAATAATTTCCTTGAAACGAAGGTGACCCTCAATTGTTTAAATGGAATGCTATATATTTGATTATCCAGTATGAAAGCGACTGTCAACACAAATTCAACCATATGGTATACTATGACCTTAGAGGCTACACATGGTTAGGAATGAAATAAGTATATCAAACTATCTATCTAGTAGATTGAATTCCTTCTTTCATTCATAACCATGTGTAGCCTTGAAGGTCATAGTATACCATATGGTTGAATTTGTGTTGACAGTCGCTTTCATACTGGATAATCAAATATACAGGGTGTCCCAAAAATGTCGGAGTTCCTTGAAGGGGGTGATTCAGGGGGTGATTGCAAACAACTTTTTCCTTTGCGAAAATTCTCTCCGAGGTTTCGTTAACGAGATAATAACCAAAAGCACCGACCAATCAGAGCGCGCGCCTTCCGCCCGAGCTCCCGCGGTAGCGTTGGTTACGCGGTAGGCGGCCGCGCTTGTACTACGGACGTACGAACAAGCAAGTCGACATGCATCGAAGGAAATAATAATTATTTGAAGCGAGAGGACAAGAAATGCGTACATTTCGTTTTCAAATAACGCATAAACGAAAAGGTAATGTAGCAGAAAATGTACGACATGTGATCGTAATTCGTTATTGAGGTAAAAATCCGTAGTTTAATAACGGCCAACCCAACTGAATTTAAACAATAATATTAGGTGTATGAATAAATTCTTTCCGACTGGATTTACATAATCAGTACAAAGCTACTGAATTTCTATCGCGGCGGTATTTGTCATATTTTTTAAATCGAACTGTTATTGTACCCTAAAATCGGAAAGAATTTATTTCTACACCTAATAATCACCAATAAATTAAATAAAACTCACCCATTCGGACATTCATTTCCTTATTTTTCGGAAACCTTTTTTGTGTCACTGGGTCACTGTACCGATCCTGGTCATCGGTGGACGAAAAGATTTATGGTAGGGTAGCGCCCAGTGCTCAGCTGATCGCAGGTATTCGCAGGACACCACCCGAAGGTAAGGGTCGCAACGTCAAGTGCGTCCGGGTTAATGTACCGAATATTCACTTCACTGCACTGATACTAACACTGATCACTTAATTTATTTTCTACGGAACGTGTTGTTCCTACGTTATAAAAATTGGTGGCCCCGAAAGGGGCCGATTACTGTTAATTGAACAGTTGCTCAATATGGGCACCCTCAGCGTCTATGCACGCCTCCGCACGTACAACCAGCTGCCTTTGGACTGCACGTAACGTTTCTGGCGTGATGTTTGCCACCGCAGCATGAATCCGCACGACTAGGTCTTCCAGTGAATCCACTGGGTGACGGTACACCTCATCCTGAAATGATTGTTGTACAACAAATACAAAACGTAAGTAAAAAAAGAATACCTATAAAAAATTAAGAGCACTAATCAAATTACCTTCAGGTAGCCCCAGAAGTAAAAATCCAGCGGGGTCATATCCGGTGACCGTGGGGGCCACGCAACAGGACCGCCGCGGCCGATCCACCTGTCCTGGAAGGTTTCGTTAAGGTAGTCGCGGGAAATTGTGGCGTAGTGAGGTCCAGCCCCGTCTTGCTGATAGACCATGTTCTGTCGGACCTCATCTGGAATATGGGCCATAAGACCCGGCAGAACATGCTCTAAAAAGACTTTATACGCTGGACCGTCCATCCTGTCTGGTAGCATGTACGGCCCAACGATAAAATCGCCACAAATGCCCGCCCATACATTAATTTGCCAACGGACTTGTGCTGCGCGTGTCCGAAGCGCTAGCGGATTCTCGTCGCTCCACACATGCCGATTGCGGGAATTGAAGCAGCCTTCCCGCTTGAAGATTGCTTCGTCCGTCCACAATATGTATTTGCAGAACGACGGATTCCGCTGCACTTCTCCCAACAGCCACACTGAATATTCAACCCGCTGGTCGGCATCCCCGGGGTGCAAATGTTGCACCCGTATAAAGCGGTACGGGTGCAACATGTTCTCCCTCAGAGTTCGGTGCACCGTCATTCTGCTGGCACTAGAAGAAAATGCAGAAACATCCATTATTAGATAACATTTGTTTCCCTTAATTAATAATTGTTGCAGTTATCTTGTACTGTGACTTACTCTAGGCGGCGGCTCAAGTCGCGCACGCTGACGGTGGGGTCCTCGTCGATGGCGTGCAGGATGTTTTCTTCCACCGCAACGTTCCGCGCGGCTCGGGGTCTACCCACGTCGCTGCCTCGCGGCATCATCGACCCCGTCGAATATAATCGGGACGCCAAACGTCTGATCGTTCCCTCGCTCGGGGTTTCGATGCGCGGGTACTCCACTGCCAACGCTCGCACGGTAGCACTCGCGTTCCCGTCGTTCCGCGCGTACACCCAGAACATAGCGTAATACTCTTCGGTGGAGTACATTTCTGGGCCGAGATTACTAGCTGACTGACAGGATTTTTTCCCAAGTAACTTCCTCTACCCCCAAGTAGTTTCTCTCATTCCATTATGAGTTTACTCCCACCAGGACAAGAGGCTTTAGGTAAAAAGAAGCCAGCACATTTTCGGAACACACGTGTTTTGCAGAAGTGCAACGAAAACTTTCACAAAAGCCCGCGCTCCGTCCTTCCACTGACAATGTACCCATTGCTTCGAGATAGAAAACAGACACCACGTGTATCGGTTCGAAAGGGTCCGAAGGGAAGAGACGCAGAAAGTCTTCGAGTTGCTATAAAGAAGAAAATGCATACCATTCCTGTTTCCCCTTTCTGACACCCTGAGTTCACGTCTGCTACGAGGCGGAACCAATTAAGTCATAAATTATCCGAAACTGTAGGAAACCGTTCTCTACCGCCGACTTGCGGGACAATACGGTCATAAACCGCGACCCTGGCGAAATGCTCTGGCTGATGAGCCTGATTAATTTTGGAGAACTAGAAATTACAGAGTATTATCCAGCATCAATACGTCTCGCGGGGAGACACAGGAAAAGAAGGGTAGTCCGCTGACTGCGCGTAGTCCCGCCTGCTTCGTCCTACCCTCAAATTAAAGACGGATCTCTTATCTCTCGAGTATAAACACGCGCTCGAATTTCAAAACAAAAGCACGCGTCGACGTATTCGGTGCGAGAGACTGTGGGCTTGAAGTCCCATTGGCCGCAAACTAACCAATCGGGCCTGCTTATCTCTCGTGTCTAAACACGCGCTCGGATTTCAAAACAGAAGCACGCGTCGACGTATTCGGTGCGAGAGACTGTGGGCTTGAGGTCCGATTGGCCCTGCATCCCTCGCAAATGGCCACTGTCCTGAAGAGGCCCTCTTCACAGCAATATCTCCTCCCCAAGGCCCACCTTCTCTCGCACCGAATACGTCGACGCGTGCTTTTGTTTTGAAATTCGAGCGCGTGTTTAGAGACGAGAGATAAGCAGCCCCGATTGGCTAGTTTGGGACCAATCGAACCTCAAGCCCACCTTCTCTCGCACGGAATACGTCAATGACATCGAAAAGTCCTGCGCCCCGTCTCAGGTAAAGCAACCGCGCGCGATTACAGTCACCTGACCGTACCGCTACAACCCCATATTTCTTCAGTGAGGTCAAATAACAGGTCGACAGAAGAATTGCAGGAGAATTTTGCTAACCCACTCTTGGCCAATGACACTGCTTTTATAATAATCAGATGTGTAAGTTCCAGCTTGTCCTTATCTTGATTATTTGTTGAAAAAGTGTCATTGCTCAATGGAAACCACGAGAAGGTGGTGGGCTTTTTTCATTAGGAGAGGTTATGGATGGGTCAGGAGGATGGAAGTAAGAAGGCCCGGTCATAAATTTTAAACACCCGTGATCGGCCATGTACTTTAATTCGTTCGATTGCCAGACTTCCCACGTTTCGTATTACTTCTGATCAATCGTAAAAACTAACTGCGTTGATCGTCAACGTAGTCTAAAGAAGGTCGCGGTTTATGACCGTATTGTTCCTTGAGTCGACGGTCAAGAACAGTGCGCCACGGCCACCTTCTCGTGGTTTCCATTGAGCAATGACACTTTTTCAACAAATAATCAAGATAAGGACAAGCTGGAACTTACACATCTGATTATTATAAAAGCAGTGTCATTGGCCAAGAGTGGGTTAGCAAAATTCTCCTGCAATTCTTCTGTCGACCTGTTATTTGACCTCACTGAAGAAATATGGGGTTGTAGCGGTACGGTCAGGTGACTGTAATCGCGCGCGGTTGCTTTACCTGAGACGGGGCGCAAGACTTTTCGATGTCATTGACGTATTCCGTGCGAGAGAAGGTGGGCTTGAGGTTCGATTGGTCCCAAACTAGCCAATCGGGGCTGCTTATCTCTCGTCTCTAAACACGCGCTCGAATTTCAAAACAAAAGCACGCGTCGACGTATTCGGTGCGAGAGAAGGTGGGCCTTGGGGAGGAGATATTGCTGTGAAGAGGGCCTCTTCAGGACAGTGGCCATTTGCGAGGGATGCAGGGCCAATCGGACCTCAAGCCCACAGTCTCTCGCACCGAATACGTCGACGCGTGCTTCTGTTTTGAAATCCGAGCGCGTGTTTAGACACGAGAGATAAGCAGGCCCGATTGGTTAGTTTGCGGCCAATGGGACTTCAAGCCCACAGTCTCTCGCACCGAATACGTCGACGCGTGCTTTTGTTTTGAAATTCGAGCGCGTGTTTATACTCGAGAGATAAGAGATCCGTCTTTAATTTGAGGGTAGGACGAAGCAGGCGGGACTACGCGCAGTCAGCGGACTACCCTTCTTTTCCTGTGTCTCCCCGCGAGACGTATTGATGCTGGATAATACTCTGTAATTTCTAGTTCTCCAAAATTAATCAGGCTCATCAGCCAGAGCATTTCGCCAGGGTCGCGGTTTATGACCGTATTGTCCCGCAAGTCGGCGGTAGAGAACGGTTTCCTACAGTTTCGGATAATTTATGACTTAATTGGTTCCGCCTCGTAGCAGACGTGAACTCAGGGTGTCAGAAAGGGGAAACAGGAATGGTATGCATTTTCTTCTTTATAGCAACTCGAAGACTTTCTGCGTCTCTTCCCTTCGGACCCTTTCGAACCGATACACGTGGTGTCTGTTTTCTATCTCGAAGCAATGGGTACATTGTCAGTGGAAGGACGGAGCGCGGGCTTTTGTGAAAGTTTTCGTTGCACTTCTGCAAAACACGTGTGTTCCGAAAATGTGCTGGCTTCTTTTTACCTAAAGCCTCTTGTCCTGGTGGGAGTAAACTCATAATGGAATGAGAGAAACTACTTGGGGGTAGAGGAAGTTACTTGGGAAAAAATCCTGTCAGTCAGCTAGTAATCTCGGCCCAGAAATGTACTCCACCGAAGAGTATTACGCTATGTTCTGGGTGTACGCGCGGAACGACGGGAACGCGAGTGCTACCGTGCGAGCGTTGGCAGTGGAGTACCCGCGCATCGAAACCCCGAGCGAGGGAACGATCAGACGTTTGGCGTCCCGATTATATTCGACGGGGTCGATGATGCCGCGAGGCAGCGACGTGGGTAGACCCCGAGCCGCGCGGAACGTTGCGGTGGAAGAAAACATCCTGCACGCCATCGACGAGGACCCCACCGTCAGCGTGCGCGACTTGAGCCGCCGCCTAGAGTAAGTCACAGTACAAGATAACTGCAACAATTATTAATTAAGGGAAACAAATGTTATCTAATAATGGATGTTTCTGCATTTTCTTCTAGTGCCAGCAGAATGACGGTGCACCGAACTCTGAGGGAGAACATGTTGCACCCGTACCGCTTTATACGGGTGCAACATTTGCACCCCGGGGATGCCGACCAGCGGGTTGAATATTCAGTGTGGCTGTTGGGAGAAGTGCAGCGGAATCCGTCGTTCTGCAAATACATATTGTGGACGGACGAAGCAATCTTCAAGCGGGAAGGCTGCTTCAATTCCCGCAATCGGCATGTGTGGAGCGACGAGAATCCGCTAGCGCTTCGGACACGCGCAGCACAAGTCCGTTGGCAAATTAATGTATGGGCGGGCATTTGTGGCGATTTTATCGTTGGGCCGTACATGCTACCAGACAGGATGGACGGTCCAGCGTATAAAGTCTTTTTAGAGCATGTTCTGCCGGGTCTTATGGCCCATATTCCAGATGAGGTCCGACAGAACATGGTCTATCAGCAAGACGGGGCTGGACCTCACTACGCCACAATTTCCCGCGACTACCTTAACGAAACCTTCCAGGACAGGTGGATCGGCCGCGGCGGTCCTGTTGCGTGGCCCCCACGGTCACCGGATATGACCCCGCTGGATTTTTACTTCTGGGGCTACCTGAAGGTAATTTGATTAGTGCTCTTAATTTTTTATAGGTATTCTTTTTTTACTTACGTTTTGTATTTGTTGTACAACAATCATTTCAGGATGAGGTGTACCGTCACCCAGTGGATTCACTGGAAGACCTAGTCGTGCGGATTCATGCTGCGGTGGCAAACATCACGCCAGAAACGTTACGTGCAGTCCAAAGGCAGCTGGTTGTACGTGCGGAGGCGTGCATAGACGCTGAGGGTGCCCATATTGAGCAACTGTTCAATTAACAGTAATCGGCCCCTTTCGGGGCCACCAATTTTTATAACGTAGGAACAACACGTTCCGTAGAAAATAAATTAAGTGATCAGTGTTAGTATCAGTGCAGTGAAGTGAATATTCGGTACATTAACCCGGACGCACTTGACGTTGCGACCCTTACCTTCGGGTGGTGTCCTGCGAATACCTGCGATCAGCTGAGCACTGGGCGCTACCCTACCATAAATCTTTTCGTCCACCGATGACCAGGATCGGTACAGTGACCCAGTGACACAAAAAAGGTTTCCGAAAAATAAGGAAAGGAATGTCCGAATGGGTGAGTTTTATTTAATTTATTGGTGATTATTAGGTGTAGAAATAAATTCTTTCCGATTTTAGGGTACAATAACAGTTCGATTTAAAAAATATGACAAATACCGCCGCGATAGAAATTCAGTAGCTTTGTACTGATTATGTAAATCCAGTCGGAAAGAATTTATTCATACACCTAATATTATTGTTTAAATTCAGTTGGGTTGGCCGTTATTAAACTACGGATTTTTACCTCAATAACGAATTACGATCACATGTCGTACATTTTCTGCTACATTACCTTTTCGTTTATGCGTTATTTGAAAACGAAATGTACGCATTTCTTGTCCTCTCGCTTCAAATAATTATTATTTCCTTCGATGCATGTCGACTTGCTTGTTCGTACGTCCGTAGTACAAGCGCGGCCGCCTACCGCGTAGCCAACGCTACCGCGGGAGCTCGGGCGGAAGGCGCGCGCTCTGATTGGTCGGTGCTTTTGGTTATTATCTCGTTAACGAAACCTCGGAGAGAATTTTCGCAAAGGAAAAAGTTGTTTGCAATCACCCCCTGAATCACCCCCTTCAAGGAACTCCGACATTTTTGGGACACCCTGTATAGCATTCCATTTAAACAATTGAGGGTCACCTTCGTTTCAAGGAAATTATTGCGAACACCAAAAATTGAGTTACCGTATTATGTTCTGTATAAAACACAGTAAAAGTTTTCCTTCTTCAGTTTTTTACAAATACCTACCATATTCGAGAACACTGTATAAGAATAGCAGATATAGCCGCTTGGCCGCTGCGAGTACCGCACGGCTCAGCCAGTCGAGCCGGTGTGATTTGACGCAGGGTCAACTTTCGGCAATTTTTACCGGGCCAATTTTAAAATGTCTATATTTTTGAAAATTTGTCCATCAAGGGGAAGGATAGAACTATATTCTCTTTTTTTAGATTTTCAAAATCGCGCCAGATGTTAAAAACATGCATTTGTTTAAAATAATTGCACAAAAATGTTTCAAATTCTTTTTTCTTTAAATTGAAATAATTTTTTCTAAACACTTCAATGTCTTCTCTATAAGCACCGTAAAGCTCATCTCCATTCGGTTACTACTTCCATAGCTATAATTTACTGAAAAAAAGTTAGCACTTACATTCAAACAGCTGTAAAATCGACTTTTTTCAAAATTTTTAAAAATCCTTTGAGGTACGTTTAAATATCATTAAAGACTACAACATATTCAAATTTCAGCAGCATCCGAAATGTTACTCCGAAAAGAGTCCGATTTCGCGTGGAATGTCCCCAATGTAAGAAATGTTTGCGCGAGATCGCTTACGTATCTACATACCTGCTTTTTATAAAAAAGGCCAATTCCCTCCAACTGTTGGAGGACGGACTCCGCCTGCTGGTGGACGGACTCCGTTGTCGGGACGGAGTCCGCCTTTCCCGCACACTTCTGGTGCTGGTGGACGGACTCCGTCGTGGGGACGGAGTCCGCCTTTTCCGTACATTGCTGCTGGTTGACGGACTCCGTCCCCGCGACGGAGTCCGCCCGCTGTGTGAAGGACTCCGTCGTTGGGACGCAGTCCGCCCGCTGGTTGATCGACTCCGTCTACGAGACGGACTCCGTCCCCGCGACGGAGTCCGTTTCTTTTCTCCCTCGAGATTGCATTGCATCTCCTCTGCATTGCTTGCCATCTAAAAGCGAATCGAAGAAACAGTGAAACTATTGAACGTAAGGATTTGAAAGTGCAGTAGAAGAGTACACGTTTATCAATTTGGTACATTCGGGTACAATATAGGCTTTCTTTAGCCAAGATTTAGCGCAGGAGGGGAATCTTCATGTTTCTAAATGCTGGAATTTCCATGTTCGACAGCGTTGAAATTCAAACATTTCCAAAATTTGTAATTATGAGGTTATCAAGTTTCAAAATATCTGTAATTGAAGGCTCGGATGCAATAAGGGGACTAGCGCTCGAAAATGCGAAAAAGTATTGTCCAAACGCTAAGAAAAAGTGGAAAATTAAATTTTGTTAAACTGGATTTTAAAAAATATAGTGTTGTAAAGCTCGTCACGGCACATATTTGTTCTTTTTACAGTTTCTTTATCGAATCATTAGTATTCGAGATACAAATAATAAACCAAACAAATTTCTTCGACCAAAGTCAATTTCTTTTTAAATATAAATTGCGATAACTTGAGTAAATATTAACGGATTGTTATGAGACTTGAAACATAAAACTCGGAAAACTCTAGCGAAGCCGAAAAATATATGCACAAAACCCTTATGGTAAAAATGTAATAATATTTCATTAAAAAGTACATAATACTGGACATAACCCATGTTTTTCAACGTTCGTCGTTAAAAAGTATCGAGGCAATTTTGACGTACATATAACTTGCAGCGGCAAAGTTTTTCCTTAATATATAAAGAAGATTTTCACCAATTTTCACACTGAATAATAAATAATTGTAGAAGATATGACGATATATATAAATCTCGCACGGCACCAACAGTCAACGCGAGTGCTAAAATGCTAGATGGTGGCCCGCGAGATTTATATATATCGTCATATCTTCGACAATTATTTATTAATTAGTGTGAGAATTGGTGAAAATCTTCTTTCTATAGGAAAAACTTTGTCGCTGCAAGTTATATGTATATCAAAATTGCCTCGATACTTTTTAACGACGAACGTTGAAAAACATGGGTTATGTCCAGTATTATGTACTTTTTAATGAAATATTATTACATTTTTAACATAAGGGTTTTGTGCATACATTTTTTGGCTTCGCTAGAGTTTTCCGAGTTTTATGTTTCAAGTCTCATAACAATTCGTTAATATTTACTCAAGTTATCGCAATTTATATTTAAAACGAAATTGACTTTGGTCGAAGAAATTTGTTTGGTTTATAATTTTTATCTCGAATACTAATAATTCGATAAAGAAACTGTAAAAAGAACAAATGTGTGCCGTGACGAGCTTTACAACACTATATATTTTAAAATTCAGTTTAATAACATTTAATTTTCCAATCTTTCTTAGCGTTTGGACAATACTTTTTCGCATTTTCAAGCGCTAGTCTCCTTATTGCATCCGAGCCTTGAATTTTAAAATTTCCGATTGTTCCACTTCTGATGTTTAGAAACTGTTTAATTTTAATCACTTGTTTTCAGTTTCAACTAAAGGAAGCCTACATTCCACCCGAATGTATATACCTTTTCTAGACATTTCGCGGGTAAATTATAACATAACTTTCTTATTCTACGTGAGAATGAATACACGAATCTCTGAGCATGAAGCTGCGTATCGACATTGCGAGGCTGCCACGCGAGGCACGCCTCGCGGAGTGGAGAATCTGGAAAGTACCTCGATCATGATCACTTTGCGAGGCAGGCTCGTGCGACAGTCTCGCCCTACCACCAGCATGATATTTGCGTCGCCCAAGCCATGCGATTTTTGATCTTGGGGCCACGAAGCACCTTTCAGCACGTCGAAAAAATCGACGGCTGATGCTTCGTAAAGTAATAATGATCGAGGTAGTCTCTAGACTCTCCACTCCGCGAGGTGTGCCACGCGAGGCAGCCTCGCAATGGCGATACGCAGCTTGAGAAACACGCGGACACTCAAACAATCACAGCTCACACGATAGATTTTGCACAAAAAATTACAACAATACTATGATGGTAATGACACTTTACCCGGAATATATCTAAATACAGTCTTATTAGACCACTTTTAGAATAATCGGCATATATAGTGAAAAAGACAGGAGTAGTAAGAGTGAAGGTACTTACGATCTTTGCTGTTCGGCAGTCGCTTGTATTTCTGACAATCGAGCCTTTGCTAACCTCAAGGGCCAGCGTTGCCGGAAAACAAGCGCCGGCATTGGTTCACGCACCCATTACCACCACTAAAGGCGGGATCGCCTACCCGCGATTGGTCGCTGCGATTGGTCGCAGCGATTTGACCCAGCGACTGGCCCTAGGCTGAATCTCCTTGCCTGCGACCAGAGGTGTGCTCGGGACGGGCCGGAAACTTTCGGGCGGGATCGAGCGGGGTCCCGAGACTCGATTCGGGCTACAAGCATAGCCGCCATGAGCGGGCAATTTGATTTCAGGTTGGCTCGGCAAAACTCGGACGCGATCGGACGATATCATTACCAGTAATAGATCAAAATTATTACCCGAGAACATAGAAAAATTATGTTTCTTACACGTTAATTTGAAATAATAAAATATTCGCCTTCCTGTATATTGTTGTTACTATGAAACATCCAGGAAATATTCCTTTCTGTATGCTTATAGTTGTTCGTACGTTTTCTATTTTAAATCTGAACCTATCCCATAAGAACATCTTCTTCTTTTGGTAATTGTGCGAACCTTAAAATTAATTTTCGTCACGGTCAACGTTCCGACCATACCTTTTATTCTTTTATACTGTAGCGAAACACGGTTTATTGCCTGCCGAGCGTAGAGGAATTAGCTTGTAGCAATTGGGGATTAATTCTAAAAATTGTTCCGCTGTTCTGCAAATTACTTGGCAGATGTTTCCTAATTACTTTATATCGTGTAGGGGGCCGAAGGTCTAGTGTCATAAAGCTGTAGTAAACCGTGGCCCGCTAACAATCCGTTTAGGGCATCACTCATCACGCTACATCATGGAACTTCGCGCGTGTGTCGATAGGAACACTGCACTTTCCATGGCATATTTATCAAATTCTTGTAGTTTTATTGGAACTATTGATGCTAAATCATGACGAATTGACGTTATTTTCTTAAATAACGTCAAACTTATATATTAACACTTTTAGTATCAATTTCCTTAATAATGTTCGGCATTTTTAAATTGCAAAATACAGGATGTTGCCTTTTTTCCCATTTTTGGGGATTTGCCCCCACTGTGCGACATAGAATACACGTATTTAATCCATAACTGCCAAATATTCGCGAATGCTTTTTCCGCAGTAGCAAGGTCTAGATTATGTTGATTAGAAAACGAACAAAAAATTTGTTCAGAAGTTCCCGGAACTGGAACTAAAAAAGGGATGATTGCTGACAATTTTTCAATTGGTTTCTTATGGAAAAAAACTGTATATAACTAATTATTTGCTATTACTTAACAGAATCGACACTACTCATTTGGGGCTCCAAAAATTGTTTTCTTTTATATCACCAAAAATTAAAAGACTCGATTTAAAATTCTGCACGAAAAATACATACAATCATACAGCACGTCTCTAAGAATTAATATATGGATATGTACGAAAGGATATTAATATTGATGCGTTACAGGTATTGATGTGAAAGTCATACATTTATTATTAAAACATATACATATATGCACGTACTATAGTGGTACGTGGTTTACATCACGCAGCATAGATTGTAATCCTAACGCCAACAATTCACAATCAATCAAAGAATGTTGCTCAAAGTGCTCGCTTTCGGAAATTAATTTCACATAATTTGTTGGTACGGGAGTGGTACGTAGCACTTCTACGAAGGTTGCATATTTACTACTTACAGAGTACATATTTTCGGTTAGCCAGGTATACATATGTTCAATACAATGTTCGTACGTGAATAGTTTACGCATCGTGGCTTCAGTCATATATATGACAGCGCGATTATCGGTGATTTTAATAAGTTGATCATCATGCATACGCGTGAAGTCTAGTCGTAAATGATCAATTACGATGTGGGTTTGGGGCGATGTTGCATTGCTTCGTAATCGTTGGAGTATGTCCGCCTCGTTTTGTAGCAGGAGCTTCCACGTCGACATTGAAGAGCTCAATTCGCTGCCTTTATTGTCGGCTATGGTGATCTCAACGTGGCACGAATCCATGCCAATGTGTATTCCAATTGTTAGACGTTTATAAGCTGTTGCGGTCAACGGGTAATCACGCCCCAGAATACGTATAATTGACGGTTTTGGTGTTTTCGACGTATTTTTCGTTGCAAATCCAGAACTGTAAGAAACATGTACACGAAATTAATGCATCGTTCGTTAACGTTTACAGTGAAAGAAGTAAGTGAATGAAGTAAGTGTAAAGTGTAAAGTGTACAGTAACGAGTACATACCTCATATTGGACTGTTGATGATATTGTTCTTTTTGACGTTTATTTGGAAGACCACCATCGTTGTCGGATGCGCAGGATGAATCGTTTAAGCTGCGTTTGTACATTTTGATATGCACTACGTATGATTCTCATCGGCGGAGAAAAAAATGACGCGAACGATACTTGTTAGCACTCGAGTGTACGTGGTATAATGAAGTCCGCAGGACCGACCCACGTCATTTTATACTGATTCACGCACACGTACACGTCCATGTGTGAAAGTATATCATATCAGTGATGGTCAAGGTGTGTATGTATACCGCACAAGGGTTAGAGAATACGCGGCAAATTCAAATAGCGTGCACGACAAATTTAAGGAGCGTATATATCACAATCAGGGCTTGAAAAGGTTGCGAAAACTGTTTGAAACTGTTATATAAAGGTTCTTACTGAAAGAGTTATGAAGAACCTTTATTCTGAATAACCGTTAAAAAGAACCTAAATATCAGACTATAAAAGTATAAGTTAAGGTTCCTATATAGCTCTATAACTTTTATTTTTTAGGTTCCTATATAGCTCTATAACTTTTATTTTTTAGGTTCCTATATAGCTCTACAGGGTGTCCGCGGGAAGACTGGACAGCCGGTTTTCTCCTAAACTATTGGAGATAAAAATATAAAAAAAATAGAAAATTGCATGGTTCGAGGGGGCCAATTAATTAGCGCGGACGAATTTTTTTATCGATTATTATTTTAAAAGATACGATGGTCAAGTTCGGTTTTTCAAATGGAACTATTTTTTTTGAACACCTGAGTTGATAGTGCGTTCCAAGACAAATTCAATAAGCTTTAATGTATACACTTTATTTTCACTGGTTTTTAAGATATTGCGCTTGCAAATTTACTGATTTTCACTGGAAGAAAACTGTCTGGTATAGCACGCACGGGGGACGGTCTTACTGGATCCACGGGTGGCACTGCCTTTTGAAATAGATACCTACCTACCAAAGGTTTACGCCAGGCCCAAAGGCTGGACAATTGTTTTCCGTCAGATATGCTACTTAGGTAGGTACATCTGCGGTATTGAGAAGCGCACCGTTACTTTTATTTCGCACTTGCTTCTACGCTCGGATGGCCGGTTCTTTTCGGAGGGATGCAAGTTCGATTGGTTAGGTTAGGAGGAGTGAAAGTTGCTAGACTAAATTTCAATCATAGGGAGCAGATTGTATCAGAACCATTCGGATTTGCATTCCTCACAAACGGCTGCTCTCTTGAAGAGGCCCTCTTCACAGCAATGCCCACCTTCTCTCGCACGGAATACGTTAACGCTTGCTTTTGTTCTGATATTGAAGCTCGTGTTTATACTCGAGAGGACCACGCGTCGACAGCGGGCTACCCCTTTTCTTCCTGTGTCTCTCCACGAGCCGTGTTGACGGTGGATTGTAGGAGCGTAGATATCTGGATGCCAGTTATTGAATTCAGGAGACGATAGAAACATTTTATTACAAAACACACATGTACTATAATTAAAGTAAATCGTAATCCTCTCGGGCAGGAGTACTGATAATGATCGAACTTGCGCCCCACTTCGCGCAGACCAATTACACGGAGGGTAGTCGGGTCACACACTGCCCAAATGATACAGGGTAATTCTGGAGCAACGCCCGTCAAGGAGATGCGCTGGCACCCTGTGGCGAGGACAGACCTTCGCATTGCCTCACCCGATTTTTATGGCTTTTTCCGGAAAAAGGTACGAATCCTGGGCCGGGCGTAGCGAATTGAGGTCGAGCCCCCGCAGTCGAGGGTGAAATATCCATTTGAGCGTATTAAGAAATTCTTTTCTTCGTCGTATCGAAAGGGAAGTGGTGCCAATGGATTCCTTATGTTTCTCTGATGAAAATCGTACCAAATGTCATGCAAATCGGACTACTTTGACACAAGCAATTTGTATTCCTTATGTAAGAGTTGTCCGATTTCCACGACACTTGGCATGATTTTCTTCGGAAAACCCCAAGGAATCCATCTGCGACACTTCCATATCCATACGATAAGGAATAACGAATTAGTTTTATTTCCTAACCAGATTTGAAATTCCAACGCGTGTTTATACTTGAGAGATAAGGATTTATACTCGAGAGATAAGGAATCCGTCTTTAATTTGAAAGGAGGACGATGCAGGCGAAACCACGCGCACTCAACGTTGTACCCCTTTTCTTACTGTGTCTCTGCACGAGGCGTATTGACGGTGGATAATACTTTTCAATTCCTATATTTGGGGCATCTTTCTCGCGTGCGTCGGGACAAAAGCGAACTCAGAGCCAGACGAAAATTCATTCGCTCTTTACGATCGATAATTTATTATTTCTCCGAGAACGTTTCGACAATATCTGTTTGCCAAATTTGTAAAGGCCAATAAAAAACGTGGTGACATTGTCCAGTCTGAGTTAATCCGTATATTGTTCTGTCGGTGGGTAGTGCGTACGATGATTTCGGACCCATACTATGTACCGTTGCCTACCGCCGACGCGCGGAAAATCCGCTCATAAACCGCGACTCTGGCAAGACACCGCGGCCGATCAGTCCGGTTAGTTTTTGGTAACCAGATGTGGCATCCTCCACCTCTATTGCATCAGGGTAATTCTGGAGGTACGCCCGTCACCCCGTGGCAAGGACAACACCCCGCAGTGCCCATCGAATTTTATGGCTTTCGACCCTCGAAGGGTTTGGAATACCATTAAGAAGTGAGAAATATTCAGGATTTCAAATGTTTGCTTCTTTTCTTCATCGTATCGAAGGGGAAGTGGCGCCAATGGATTCCTGGCGTTCTGTCGATTAAAATCATACCAAATTTCATGTAAATCGGACTATTTTTAACCAAGTCAAGTCAGCTTGAAATGATATAAATCGATATTCCATGGAATTTCCTTCATTATGGTCCAAATAACGTCGCTCTTAGTGTCAGCTTCATCGACGAAACATAAGGAATCGGTAGGTGTCGTTTTTGCAAAGATCTGATGAGAAATGCGCAAGTCAAAGGTTTCTCACTTCTTATTAATCACTCGAACCCCTTCGCGGGTGGAAAGCCATAAAATTCGGTCAGGCACTGCGAGGGGTTGTCCTCGCCACGGGGTACCAGGCTGCCGAATCTCCTTGACGGGCGTTGCTCTATAATTACCCTGTATCTCGTTAGGAAATAAAATAATTCTTTATTCTTTATCGTATGGATATGGAAGTGTCGCCGATGGATTCCTTGGGGATTTCCGATGAAAATCATGGCAAATGTCGTGTAAATCGGACAACTCTTACATAAGGAATACAAATTGCTTGTGTCAAAGTAGTCCGATTTGCATGACATTTGGTACGATTTTCATCAGAGAAACATAAGGAATCCATTGGCACCACTTCCCTTTCGATACGACGGAGAAAAGAATTTCTTAATACGCTCAAATGGATATTTCACCCTCGACTGCGGGGGCTCGACCTCAATTCGCTACGCCCGGCCCAGGATTCGTACCTTTTTCCGGAAAAAGCCATAAAAATCGGGTGAGGCAATGCGAAGGTCTGTCCTCGCCACGGGGTGCCAGCGCATCTCCTTGACGGGCGTTGCTCCAGAATTACCCTGTATCATTTGGGCAGTGTGTGACCCGACTACCCTCCGTGTAATTGGTCTGCGCGAAGTGGGGCGCAAGTTCGATCATTATTAGTACTCCTGCCCGAGAGGAATACGATTTACTTTAATTATAGTACATGTGTGTTTTGTAATAAAATGTTTCTATCGTCTCCTGAATTCAATAACTGGCATCCAGATATCTACGCTCCTACAATCCACCGTCAACACGGCTCGTGGAGAGACACAGGAAGAAAAGGGGTAGCCCGCTGTCGACGCGTGGTCCTCTCGAGTATAAACACGAGTTTCAATATCAGAAGAAAAGCAAGCGTTAACGTATTCCGTGCGAGAGAAGGTGGGCATTGCTGTGAAGAGGGCCTCTTCAAGAGAGCAGCCGTTTGTGAGGAATGCAAATCCGAATGGTTCTGATACAATCTGCTCCCTATGTTTGAAATTTTGTCTAGCAACTTTCACTCCTCCTAACCTAACCAATCGAACTTGCATCCCTCCGAAAAGAACCGGCCATCCGAGCGTAGAAGCAAGTGCGAAATAAAAGTAACGGTGCGCTTCTCAATACCGCAGATGTACCTACCTAAGTAGCATTTCTGACGGAAAAAAATTGTCCAGCCTTTGGGCCTGGCGTAGACCTTTGGCAGGTAGGTATCTATTTCAAAAGGCAGTGCCACCCGTGGATCCAGTAAGACCGTGCCCGGTGCGTGCTATACCAGACAGTTTTCTTCCAGTGAAAATCAGTAAATTTGCAAGCGCAATATCTTAAAAACCAGTGAAAATAAAGTGTATACATTAAAGCTTATTGAATTTGTCTTGGAACGCACTATCAACTCAGGTGTTCAAAAAAAATAGTTCCATTTGAAAAACCGAACTTGACCATCGTATCTTTTAAAATAATAATCGATAAAAAAATTCGTCCGCGCTAATTAATTGGCCCCCTCGAACCATGCAATTCTCTATTTTTTTTATATTTTTATCTCCAATAGTTTAGGAGAAAACCGGCTGTCTAGTCTTCCCGCGGACACCCTGTATAACTTTTATTTTTTAGGTTCCTATATAGCTCTATAACTTTTATTTTTAGGTTCTATAAAAGTTCCAAAGCGGTTATAGAACCGATTTAATAACTTTTATTTTTTAGGTTCTATATAAGTTCCAAAACGGTTATAGAACCGATTCTTGTAACGATTGTACAGAATTTCATAGAAAATGAAATTAAAACATATTACAACTATAGACTACTGTGTATAACCAAATTGTTTAAAAATTATTATAAATAAGTAAGTAAATATATATATATATATATATAAAGATTTATTTTCAGCCTCAACGGTCTTGAAATGGAACTTGGTTTTACAAATTTTCCATTCATTCATCCACTCTGACATTCCTTCTATCATACGAACTACCATCTAACTCATCTTTCCCTTCTTTCTTTTAAACTTCCTTTCTATCTCTCTCATCCATTCTACTATGCTCCCATTTACTGTCCCCTCTAGAACCCTTTCTAAAGTAAGTAAATATATATTATGTACACATTTGTACATACGTATACAATTCTTTCGTAATATGAAGTGTGTAACGTTCTCGAACGGCAACGTTGCCGTTTGTTACAGGAGATTCCACAAGTAGAGCGGTTTACCCGTGGAATTGTGGGATTTGGTTCGGGTGGCGTGCAATAAAGAAATGAATTTCACGAACTAGAGTCCTTCCTTTTAACAATAGGTAACAAAAGATAATTTATTCAAGAAAATAAATGCTTATTGACCCTTGGTCACTCGGTTGGTAAATTAATACAATTCTGTCTAACTTAATATCGTTATGACGTATCGGTCGGTACTAAAGAATAACCCTCGGTTTGGGTTTCGGCGCTGAGTCGGTAATATAGGAGTATTACTTCGGTTTTTGACGCTAAGTCGTTTATAATGAATATAGTGCTATTTACACTAGAGGTACGATTCTAAATCGTAAATGAAAATAATGTCTTTGACACGTAGTCTGTAATAACGAATAATGAAGAATTGACGCTAGGTCGATTTGGTAATGTTAGTTGAGAGTGCGAGAGGATTCCTTCTCTCTGGATAGTGCTGGCTTCCAGTTGCCTATCAGCTTGCCCACGCTTTCTAGGATGGTAGCCGAGTGCTAATGAAAGCGATCTCAGATGGTAGCCAGGTAGCCGGTAAAGGCGTCCCCAGATGGAAGTCGATAGTGGCTTCCTTCCTTCTGATTCGGTCGTGGCTTCTGGTGCCTATGAGCTGGCCCACGCTTGGTAGGACGAGGTTGAGGGGCTACTAAAGCGGCCTCGAAAGGAAGTTAAGGGGCTACTCAAAGCGACCTTGTATGGTGTAGAGGGGCTACTGAAAGCGGCCTCGTAGGAATTAGTATGGTGTACGTAGATTTAGAGTAAACTTCCTTAGACTGAGCTAGACTGAGGGGCTGGTGAAAGCAGCCTCGATCCGGTAGGTTCGGTGGCAGAACCAAGTCTGCTCTCTGCTGCTGGCGGGCCTCTACTTATACTCCAAGTCGATGTTTGGCCCGCGCCAATCACTAGCTGCGCGATCTCGCGCACCAATTATAATTAGTATCCGGTTCGCGCCACTTTGACACTACGCTCGGAATAATTCGGCGTCCGGTTTATCGTACGGTGTGCGCACGCGTTCTTTGGTTCACTCGCGGCACTGAGTTAGCTGTTTGAATGGGCAGCTATGCGCATGCGTTGCGCGTCACTTAGTTCACTGTTTCCCGCCGCATGGGATGTCGCTCGCACGTGTTTCGCGTGTCCTTACTAATAATGTAATAAAAAGGAGTAAAATGAACTAGAATGATAACTAAACTAGGAAAAATGTACATCGGTTTGTAGCGGTACGTTACATCTCGCCGCCCGGTTTATCTCTCGTCCCGAGAGATGTGGGTTTAGGTATGGATGCTGCGGTGATTATCGGTTCGCTTGTAGAGGTTTGGTGCTCTACCTTTTTCTATTTTTCGGAATGTTTCTGCGTCTTTGTTAGCCCTGATCGCTCTTCCCATCGTCGAAGGTGGTGCGTTCCCAGTCCCGAATAGGAATATGTATTTCCATACGCGCCGCCGTGGATCGGAACGATCAAGCCTGATGTATGGTCGCCAATCTACTTCTGGCACTGTTATTTTACGCGGTTCCCATGGTATGGGTGGTTCGAAACGCGGCGATGTCAAACTTGACGGCGTTGACTGTGTCGACGGTGTTAACGGAGTTGGCACTGAGTTTAATAATGCTCTTATTTTTCTAATTTTCTTTCCCCCTCGTTTGGGCATAATGGACTGTGAATTAATGCTGCTCTACGTTCGGTATGGTTACTCGAGACTGAATGAAGCCTTGCTGTAGGATGTCCTTTAAATATGTTTGGTTCTCCTGACGTTGTACTATCCCCCTTATTGACTACATTTTCCCCTGATATATTTCTTGTCTTTCTCTATTTACAGTGTTTCTATTGCTTACTATCAGGATTCCTTGAAGAGTTTCTATCCTATTCTATTTACTATGCGACTCTATCGTTCGGAATGCGCGGTTTGTTTATGTCGCGGCTCGGCGTGTCCTTGGCGCAGGGTCATCGTTCCCGTGGTTGATAGGGATGCGAGGGTAGGTTCGAAATAAGTATTGAAATGAATATATTGGGAAAATAGAAAAGAATTTTTATTCGGGCTGTGGTTGGGCCCGTTCATGGGCCTCTAGTACATTAAGAGAGAGCCCCAGGTTTAGGGCCTCCTCGTTATTCGCACTTATGTGCATGAATGCTTCGATGCATTCTGCACACTGTGCCGCTACTCCCCAGTTATAAATTTCTCTGGTGCAAATTATGCAATATTTAAAATTGATTAGATTCCTGCGTAAGGTCAGGAGATGATGGCTCGCGGGGGCGTAATACATGGTTTCCTCTGCGTGTAGATTTTTATAGCAGTGGTCGCAGATCTTCCTTCTGTACAAGTCGCTGCGGTCCGTATGGGTGTCTGGCCATTTGGCTGTCAAGCACACCATTTCTAGGAGTTTTAGATACGGGTCCTCTTCTGTCTCGCGAGGACGGTGCATCCACTCTTCCTCGGGGGATTTAATTGCCATAATTTCTGTACCGGCACACCACGCGTTTCAATGATTCGATTTTCATTATAACAATTTAATTTTATAAATTAAATTGTTTTTTGTGTTGTTCCTACCTTGGTTTTTCTCCACAATCTGCTTTTCTTACCGCCTTGCTTCCGTCTTTCTTTCTTCTTTTCACTTTTACTTTTCTTTTTTGAACAAAATTTTCGCGTGGCTTTTGGGCTTGGCGTCACTTTTCAGAATAACCTTTGTATAATCCCCACCACCTTTGAATTTAGCGGTATGAAGTTGTTAGGGGTTTGTCCTAATGTCCCTAGGGGCGCCACAGTCTGGTGGCGTATAGGCCCTTTTTATTCTATCCTGGTGGACAACCTTAGTTCGGCGGGGGCTCACAGCTATCTTTACATTGTTGTTTTTTAGGATCTCTATGATTGTATACGGGTCGTCATATTCGTCGCTGAATTTATCCCTTTTTGGTTTTAATACTAATACTTGTTCGCCTCTGTGGTAATTAACTGAGGATACTTTTCGGTCGTAGTAGTATTTTTGTGTATGTTCTGAGTTTGTTAGATTGTGTCTTCCCATTTCGCGGATATTAAATAGCTTTGTGACTAACCTATCCACGAAGTCTGGATATGTGGCTAATGAGTCGTTTGGTTTTAGGCTTGATGGTTGTCTTGCCTTTTTACCGTATATTAATTCGTAGGGGGTGTATTTAGTACCTTCATGTATACTTGTATTATAAGAGAACATAGCTTGTGGTAGCCACTGGTCCCATTGTTTTTCTTTAGTTATGTAGTGTTTTAAGTATTCGACTAACACATGATGGCTTCTTTCCAGGGAACCGTTTGACTGAGGATGGAACGCTGAGGTTTTGTACTGCTTAATGTTAAGAGCTTTTGCGAACTTTTGCATGAGAGAGCTGATGAATGAAGTTCCTTGATCCGTCAGAATGGCTTTTGGGCATCCGTATTGGCAAATGAAGTGTGTGGTGAATGCTTGGGCTATTTCTTTGCTTGTGAACGAGACTAATGGTATTGCTAATGAAAATTTCGTTAAGTTGTCCTGTATAGTAAGTATATATGATTTCCCTGACTTAGTGGGTGGCAATGGTCCCACAATATCCATGGATATTTTGTCAAAGGCATCTAGTGGCGTATCTGTTATTATCATTGGTTCTTTAGTTTTAATTCGCACTAGTTTTTTCTTTTGACAACTTATGCATGTTTTAATGTGTTGCCTTACATCCTTTTTCATGTTTGGCCAATGGTATAAGTTTCTGATTCTGTTGTAGGTTTTGGTTACCCCTTTATGTCCTCCTACTGGTGACTCGTGGTTTTCTTTGATTATTACTAGACGATCTTGTTCTGATGGCATTTGTACGGTGCCATTACAGATTGTGATGCTGATATTTGTTTGTAAGAACCTTAGCGTGATTATTTGTTTTAATTTTTCCCATGATATATTAATTTCTGTTCTTGGTAGCGAGATTTTGTTAATGTTTTCTTCTGTTAATTTATTATACAGGTTCCTGATTACGGTATGATAGGCTTCTTCGTTTGGGGGATCTGGCATTACCATCCCTAAGATGGTTCGTCCTGGTTTGGGAAGTTTTATTATACTTCCTGCCTGGAGTGGTAAGGTAATTTTAATTTGTTCTTTAGTTATGAATTCTGTGCTTTCTTCACCCATTGGTTTGCCGAGTGTAGTGATGAATATTCCTGCAGTTTCTCTTCTCATCCATAAATGATCCGTAATTTCTTTGGCTCTACTTTTGATTAATTCTTGGTTAGTTACTCTTGGAAATGCTCGTTGTCGTGGTGATTTTTGCTGTTGTGGTGGTCCCTGCCGTCGCGATGATACTTGCTGTCGGGGTGGTCCAATGAATGTTTTGAAATTATTGTTTGAGTCTTTTCTTATCGTTACTGGTGATATTGGCCCCGTTAGTGTTTCGCTACAGTCCCTTGTACAGTATTTTCTTCCTCTCATTGGTGGGCTGTTTTTCTTGCTGCTACTGCTATCACTGGAGTTTATTTTAGGGGGGTTTCTATAAGTATGAGTCCTTGGGACTTCTTCGTTTTCAGTTATTTCCATTATTTGATTCCAATCCTTTTCTGATGCTTCTATTTCCATTCGTTGTGGGCTCTGAGGACGGTTAAGGGTGGTTGGTCTGGGGTTTGACGGTGGAAGACCGATTTGTTCAGGGGAGGGGTGAACCTCTACTGATACTTGAATATTTTTGTTTGCTTCAAAACTATCGGTGGATACCTCCATTTCCTCTGATTCCCCTTTTGGTGTGATTCCCCTCTTTTTCTCCGCCGGTCTGCTTGATGATGTGGTAGTTGTTGTTTTATGTTTCCTTTTTAATTTTCTTCTCATTTGTATTTGGTCAGGATTGAATTCGGATGATGACGAGGAGGATGAGCCATCTCCTCTTGGTTGTTTCGTTGGGCTTGGATTTGAGGATTCCGGACTCGTGGTGGTTTGGGAGTGTGATCGTTTCCCTGTTACTTGTAGCGGGAGTATAGTTAGTGGATTCCGTGAGAGAGCATCTGCGTTAGTGTTATACCTCCCAGGCTTGTATATGATTTTGTAGTCATATTCGGCTAGTTTTATTTTCCAGCGCATGAGTCTTGAGGTAGGATTATCTAGTGTATGTAGCCATTCTAGCGGTTTATGGTCCATCACTAAAGAGAAACGTTTTCCTTATATGTATGTGCGGAAATGTTGTACGGCGTATATTAGAGCTAGAAGTTCGCGGTCTGTTGGGGCGTACCGTGTTTCGGCTTCGTTTAGTATTCGTGAGGCGTATGCTATGGGTAGGTCTTTTCCGATTTCTCCTTGACTTAGAACGGCCCCTACTGCGTAACCAGAGGCGTCAGTAGTTATTATAAAAGGTTTATTGAAATCTGGGTATTGCAATATTGGTTCTTCGCATAATGCGTCCCGTAATGTTTCGAATGCGTTTTGTTGTTTGATCGTCCATTCGAATTTGCGATCCTTTCTGGTTAGGTCGGACATTGGTTTAGCTATTTTCGAAAAGTTCTTTATAAATCTCCGGTAGTATCCGGCTAGTCCTAAAAATTGTCTAATATTTTTCGCGGTTCTAGGTTGTGGAAACAGTTTTACTGCTTCTAGTTTATTTGGGTCTGGCCTAACCCCTTCTTCACTAATAATATGACCCAAGTAACATACTTCTCTTTTTAGGAATTCACATTTGTCCGGTTGCAGAGAAAGGTTGGCTTCCCTAAGTCTATTCATTAACCTTATAAATTTTGTAGCGTGTTCTTGAAGTGAACTAGCATAGATTACTATGTCGTCGAGGTACACGAATAATTATATTCCTTGTAGTCCAGTAAGAACTTGGTCCATTAACCTTTGAAATGTAGCTGGGGCGTTCTTGAGACCGAATGGCATTCGATTGAACTCATAATGTCCATAGGGTGTTGAAAAAGCAGTTTTGTGCTTATCGTCTGGATGCATCGGTATCTGGTGGAATCCTGATGCTAGGTCGAATATTGAAAAGTACTTGGCGCTGCCTAGCTGGTCTAATATTTCTACAATATTCGGTAAGGGGTACGCGTCGCCTATAGTTTTCTCCCTATACGGCGCACGTGCAATGATATAAACATAGAGCGATAATTATCGTAAATCGATCATCGCGATAGCCCATGGAATAAACATTGCACCGCGTTATGCCGTGTGTGTTTATATCTGAGTAGGATTGAACGCGTTTTGATATTTGAATCGTGGGACCGATAGGTACAGCGCGCTCGCAATGATGTATACATATAACGATAATTATTATAAATCAATCGTCGCGATAGCCCATGGAGTAAACACGACATTGCATTCCATGGTGATTTCTGAGAAAGAGGGTGAAATCTGACCATTGACTTTTCCCACGACCAGGCCTCTAAGAAGTATCCTTGAGAAAACGCAATGTCCCTGAAGCAATAAATTAGACGTTGCGTTCACGCGAGCAACTAAGCGATAATTATTCGGGGTAGAGTTCCGAGTATTTCCACGATCGAGAACAGGGCGACGCCTCAAGTACCCTTCTCGAGGGTCTGCGAGTCAAGGGTGTAGGGTGAAAAGATTTTGTTTATTTCACAGGGAAGGTGGAAGATCGGTGAGTAATTCTGACATATTAAAATTTTATTTTAAGATTTAGTAATTTATTCAGCTTAATTTTCCCACTCGACTACATCGTCAGCGAATAGGGCACTATCGTAGTCGGTAAAAATTGCATTGTCGACGATTTCGTTAAATAGATCCTCATCAGTGTAAAATGAATCATTATCAACTTGCTCGGGGGCAGTCTGAATTGCAATATCGCGAGCCTGAAGCCCCGATACTGCATTTGCAAAAACAGCGTCAAAGTCAATCGATTTTGCATTGACACATCTACGCCAAACTACACTTTGAGGATCCATCGAACTGTGCAATTTATATATATCATTATAATCATTATACTCATATTCATCATCATCCTCAACATCACTAAGATCTAAAAAGAATGGTTTTTGTCGCGCATGCCTATTCAACCAATATCGCTCGCTCCCGTAGTTGTCAGGAGGCAATTCGCCATACATATTGAAAGCATTGAAAAACACTTTCAAAAAGATGTCGCCATCGTGAACAACTTCCGCCTCTTGAAGTTCTTCACCACGAATTTCTTCGGTTTGAACCGTAACATTCCGACACGCAACATATATCTTGGGGTTGGTATCATGTACAGTCAGCACAGAGGAGTCGGAGATTGCACCGACAGTTGGATGATTCAATTGCATGGGCAATGACATAATCTGAAACCAATTTTTCCTTATAATTCTCAAAGTTGCTGACATAACGATTCATTAAAATATGGTAATGGAAACTTACGGTATTAATCGATTGTATTTTCTTGCGTTGAATGGCGGACGATATCCTTCAAAGCGATCTCGCTTGCAACAACAATTACAACAGCAACAACACTTCGATAATCGTCTCAGACACAATACATTTTTTACAACGTTTCTTGTAGTAACGTATGACTTGACTGATGTAGTAGCATGAGAGAGAACTGATTTAACGTGGTTACATTCGTGGTTACAGCGATAATTATTCGGTGGGGGTAGTGTTCCGAGTATTTCATATCGAGGAGGCTGTAAGTCAATCGGCGCGATAGCCCATGGAGTAAACACGACATTGCACCGGACGATACCGCGTGTTTATATCTGAATCGTAGGAGTAGTACAGCGAGCGTGCGAGGGTGGGAAAAATTTGGAAATACGTTCGAACTGCATCTAACGTAAACATAGTGCGATGACGCCATATGGATCGTGGATAGGGTAGAGGGTAGGCGGCTAGTATATATATAAAATCATTCAGTCGCTCGGTGAATATCGTGAAATACGTTACGCGTGCATAACATGGACTTTTTCGAGAATTCGTACAAGTTGTTGCGGGATGTGATCACACAGTTGCATACCGAAGAAGAGTTCAGCGAGTGGTTTATATCGTGTAACGAGTGCATGCACCTTATCAATGCATATCTTAAGACTCAAGGAGTATCGGGATCTGAACACCGACGTTTGAAATTACTTAAGATAAAAATTGAAAAAGCGCGAGCATGGGTTCGAATCAGGATAGCGTGCATACTCAATGAACTGGACGCGCGAGATGCATTGCTAGCGTCTTCCGACGACGATGATGATTGGGTGAGCCCTTTATCGATGATACCGCAGTTGGATGACGAAGAATTGACGATCGAGAGGTATAAGATTCACGACGCGTTAAGCACACCATCATTATTCGAGACGTCCTGGATCAGCATCTTCCGACAGGGATTTATGAAATTACCGCGTGAACATCGTCAACTGCTACGTCATATCGCGCGATATAGTGTTGTGAGCAAATGCACATTGTATTGCATCGTTGCTGATAAGGATGTATGCAGCAAGCGATCGAAGTATACTACCGCGATCGCATGTACGCCGCTGACACTTCTACATGACATCGAAAACGGCTCGATCGAAGTACGAGAAGTATTGAGTCCTGAAACATTGAAACTCACAGTGCATGAGTTTTTGTCTCGGGAATTATCGAAATTTTTAGACAATTGTATGAGTCTTCCGCGAAACTCGAGTCGTGCACTTGTACCGCTGAGTTTTCGATGGCCTGCTGAGGACTACGATCATATCACCTGGAAGAGGCGCATCACGAAATCAGGTGAAATTGTGCGTCTCTGGGAGGTGAACTATTTATGAATTAATGAACTATATGTGAAGAAGCGAACATGGAGGTGTTCATGGACACGTACAGGGTTTTGTACCGGATGTCCAAGCTTTTACACAGTGTTGCGGAATTCAGAGACTGGGTGGATCATTGCGACACGTGCCTACAGCTAATCGTCGAATACCAGAGCAGCGGAGGAGTGTCCGTGGCCGTGAAACAACGTCTAGTGTCGCTGATCACGCGAATAAAGACATTGCGCGCGATCGGGCGAGAAAAGTTTTCGCGAGTAGGGCTCGGGGTGTCGGGTCGATCGACGGTACCTAAGGTCGTATGGGAGGATGTCGAAACCGCGTTTCGGAATCGTATTTCGACTGGTGCTGTCATTAACGTGGGTTACATCGATCTGCGTCAATTTTTGGAGGGTGCCCGACGAGTGGTGCTCTTGCGAGTGACAGACGCTATCAGGGAACATTCTGGTGTATCCGTCAATACGGTCCTGAACGCGGAGTTTATGTTAAACGAGAATATCGATATGAAAAGTTTCGGTACGCGAAATCGTGTACTATTAATGACTTCGAACGTGCGTGAGTGGTATTCGAAGCACGTGGTCACTCCCACGTTAGTGGCGATCGAGGAATTCCAAGATCGCGACAGTGGATGGACCCTAAGGGCTGTGCTAAATATTCTAGTGAATATTAATAAGCATAACCCTCTTCGAGCCGGTTGCGACGTACCACTTCCGCGCGAGGTCGTTCTTAAAAGGGCAGTGATCAATGTGCAGAGCGGGGACAACGCGTGTTTCTTGTGGTCCGTCGTTGCAAGTTTGTACCCTGCTGCATGGGGAGAGGTACGCGTCATACCCACACTACTCGACGGTGCTTCGCACGGACGATGTAACGCTTCCCGTGACGTTGGATCAGCTGGCCAAGTTCGAGAGGTTGCACGACGTGTCGGTGAACGTGTACACCTGGACCGACAAAAGCTGCATGCCACTGCGTCTAACTGAGGACAAGCGAGAAAGACACGCGAACCTGCTACTGATACAGGACATCAAGGACCCTCGACGATACCATTTCGCGTGCATTCGAAGCATGTCGAGGCTGATTTCTAAGCAGCTTGGCAATCACAAGAGTCAAGTATTCGTTTGCGAAAGGTTAGTCAAATTATGGAATATCTTATGTTTCATTGTTATGTTTCATTGTTATTATTATTATTATTATTATTATCATTGTTGTAGATGCCTGAGTTACTTCTACTCGTCCAACCAATTGACGAAGCACAACGTGGACTGCCAGCGTCTGAACGAGTGTGCCGTCGAATTGCCGTCCGCAGAGGATAAATGGTTGCAGTTCAAGAATTTCAAGAACAAGGAACGAGCGCCATTCATCATCTACGCGGACTTCGAATGCATGCTGGAGGACGTCCAGCCTGCGGAGCGGATTCAGACGTACGCGTACCAGCAGCACAGAGCGTACAGCGTGGGATACTACATCCATTGTTCCACCGACGCGTCTCTGTGCCGTTATCGCGCGTATCGTCACGAAACCGAGTGCGTGAAATGGTTCGTGCAAGAACTGCGTGACTTTGCGAACATTGCGTATTCGTGGTTACGGAACGCGAAACCAACGAACTCGTTGACGAGGGAACAATGGCGTAGTTTTAACGACGCGAGCGTGTGCCACGTGTGTGGACAACCCTTCGTCGAGGGGGACAAAAAAGTGCGTAACCATTGCCACTCGACGGGCGAGTACCGAGGCGCGGCCCACGTGTCGTGTAACTTACAATTCCAAAGATCGTACACGATACCGGTAGTGTTTCACAATCTATCAGGCTACGACGCGCATTTTATAATTAAAGAGTTGGCGTTCGCGTTCGAGGGGCAGATCGACCTGCTACCGGTGACGAAGGAGCGATACATATCGTTCACGAAACACGTCAAGGGAATCGACGCCGAGAACAATGATTGGAAGAGGGGATTGAAGTTTCGTTTCATAGATTCGTTGAAGTTCTTGGCCGCTAGTCTGGAGAAACTCGCTTCGGACCTCGGCAAAGAACGACTCGCGATTCTACGACGTGAGTTTCAATCCCTGTCGAACGATCAGTTCGACCTCCTGACCAGGAAGGGCGTCTTCCCGTACGACTATGTATCGTCATACGCCAAACTGAACGATACTCGTTTACCGTCCCGCGAAGCGTTTTATAATCAGCTGAACGATCGCGCCGCGTCGGAGCCTGATTACGCGCACGCCGTGAACGTGTGGAACTCTTTTCGCGTGCAGACTTTGGGCGAGTACAGTGATTTGTATTTGAAAACAGATGTGCTGTTCCTCGCCGACGTATTCGAGAGTTTCCGCACAGACTGTATCGCGAGTTACGACTTGGATCCCGCGCATTATTTCACACTACCAAGTTTCACGTGGGACGCGATGCTCAAGTACACCGGTGTACGATTGGAGCTTTTGACGGACATGGACAGGTTACTGTTCGTGGAGCGTGGCATACGCGGCGGTCTGAGCCAGTGCTCGCACAGGTACGCGCAAGCCAACAACAAGCACCTGCCTGCAGGGATGTACGACGAGTCGAAGCCGTCGACATATCTAATGTACTTCGACGTCAACAACTTGTACGGCTGGGCGATGTCGCAGGCTATGCCGAAAGGAGGATTTCGATGGCTGGACGATGCAACAGTGGCCGCGCTCGACGTATCATCCCTACCCGACGGCGAGGACTCCGAGGAATCTGAGGGATACCTGCTGGAGGTAGACATCGAATATCCCAAGGAGATCCACGACGCCCACGCCGACCTTCCATTCTGCCCGGTGCGCGAGCACGCGCCAGGAGGAAAACAGACCAAGCTGCTTGCCACGCTCGACGATAAGGAGCGATACGTCATCCATTATCGCTACCTGAAACAGTGCGTCCGACACGGTTTACGCGTGACACGAATTCATCGAGTGTTACGATTCGATCAGTCGCATTGGTTGCGCGACTATATCCAATTGAACACCGGTTTGAGGACGCGAGCCACGAGTGAATTTCAAAAGACTCTATTTAAATTAATGAATAACGCGGTGTACGGGAAGACAATGGAAAATGTGCGGAATCGCGTAGACGTGCGACTGGTGACGCGGTGGGACGGTCGTTACGGTGCGGAAGCGCTGATCGCGAAACCGAACTTTCACAGTCGTACGATTTTCTCCGAGGAGTTGGTGGCCATCGAAATGCGCAAACTAAAAGTGAAGTTCGACAAACCGATATACGTGGGTATGAGTGTGCTCGACGTATCGAAGGAATGTTTGTATGAATTTCACTACGCATATATGCACGCGAAGTTCGGTGATCGGTGTAAGGTCCTGTACACCGCCACCGACAGTTTAATGTATAGTGTGGAATGCGAGGATTTGTATGAAAGGATGAAGCGTGACATCGACCGATTCGACACCAGTGATTACGCGGTGGACAATCCGTACGGTATGCCCCGCGTAAACAAAAAGGTTCCGGGACTCATGAAAGATGAGAACAACGGCGCCTTGATGACTGAGTTCGTCGGACTACGGTCTAAGATGTACGCGACTAGAACATTTAACGCTACAGTGGGGTCTACGAGTGAGACTAAGAAGGTGAAGGGTGTGCGGAGACACGTGGTCGCGAATGATATACAATTCGACGATTACATTCGTTGTCTCCGCGATCTCACGGAGAAAGTGATTCGACAGAACAATATACGCTCCAAAGAGCATAATGTTCGACGACAAGCGGTGTATTTTAGTCGATCGGGTCAGCACCCTTCCGTGGGGACATTATCGAATCCCCGAGCTCAAGACCCACGAGCGCCTCGAGCTTGAGCCTGACGAGTCCCTCGAGAACCCCATTGTATAGTATGTTTGCATGTTTGTATGTTTGTATGTTGTATGTTTGTATGTTTGTATGTCAAAATTATATGTATATATTCTTTCTTACTTTATTATGATTAATTGTACACATATACGATATGAAGAAGGAGAATACTCGAATAAACGGACAATGTATATATATTTATATGTATTTATTTTTATCTGTTTCAGTAACATATAATGCGTTTTTAATCGGGAATCATAGAATATCCTTGCTGCTTATCCACGAGTTCCGCGACGAATCGAATCCGAGCCACTTAACGTATACCTGGTTTCCCTTGCGACGAATAATCTTCTCGACCAGATAGACGTCCGAATTCGCGACCGAATGTAGTTCGTACTCGTAGAATCCACCCGAGATCGGCTCTCCCGCGGAATCGCGCAGAATGTACGTCGCCGGGCATGTTCGTTGTACGGTTACAATTTCGAACACTTCGGTCGACCAGTTCGGAGTGTATCCCTTCTCGAAGAGGGTCTTGAACTTACTCACGCGTACCTTGTCACCGACTTTGAATTTCGCGCGTCGTCGAACACCTTTCGATGCGGAGGGTGAGGGGGGTTCATTCGCGGCGAACGACAAACGCGTCGTGGGGGTCACGTCAACGGTTCGGGCGTTGATCGTTCGGAGCTTGCGATGATTGTAGGTATAGTTGATGATAGTAGTGGTTGATCCCGCGGCGTTCGCGATCGTGTTGAGGCAGAGCGATAGATGTCCGCGAAATTTACAAACTGACATGGGTAAGGAGTTTTACAACGCGGAGTTTCAAAGATGTGTGAAGACCCGCGGGATCAACCACTACTCCACGTACAGCGTGATGAAAGCGTCGATCGTTGAACGTTTCAATCGCACGCTGAAAAACCTCATGTGGAAACAATTCTCCTTGAACGCGTCCTATCGTTGGGTTGACCTGTTACCTGCGCTCGTACACACCTACAATCATCGCAAGCACCGAACGATCAACGCCCGACCCGTTGACGTGACCCCCACGACGCGTTTGTCGTTCGCCGCGAATGAACCCCCCTCACCCTCCGCATCGAAAGGTGTTTGACGACGCGCGAAATTCAAAGTCGGTGACAAGGTACGCGTGAGTAAGTTCAAGACCCTCTTCGAGAAGGGATACACTCCGAACTGGTCGACCGAAGTGTTCGAAATTGTAACCGTACAACGAACATGCCCGGCGACGTACATTCTGCGCGATTCCGCGGGAGAGCCGATCTCGGGTGGATTCTACGAGTACGAACTACATTCGGTCGCGAATCCGGACGTCTATCTGGTCGAGAAGATTATTCGTCGCAAGGGAAACCAGGTATACGTTAAGTGGCTCGGATTCGATTCGTCGCGGAACTCGTGGATAAGCAGCAAGGATATTCTATGATTCCCGATTATAAACGCATTATATGTTACTGAAATAGATAAAAATAAATACATATAAATATATATACATTGTCCGTTTATTCGAGTATTCTCCTTCTTCATATCGTATATGTGTACAATTAATCATAATATAGTAAGAAAGAATATATACATATAATTTTGACATACAAACACACAAACATACAACATACAAACATACAAACATGCAAACATACTATACAGGGTGTCCCACCTAAGACTGGACAGCCGGTTTTCTCCTAAAGTATTGTCGATAAAAATATAAAAAAAATAGGGAATTGCATGGTTCGAGGGGGGCAATTTACTAGCGCCAACGAATTTTGTTTTCGATTATTATTTTAAAAGATACGATGGTCAAGTTCGGTTTTTCAAATGGAACTATTTTTTTTGAAGACCTGAGTTGATAGTGCGTTCCAAGACAAATCCAATAAGCTAAAATGTATACACTTTATTTCCACTGGTTTTTAAGATATTGCGCTTGCAAATTTACTGATTTTCACTGGAAGAAAACTCTCTGGAATAGCAAGGACCGGGGCGGTCTTACTGGCGCCACGGGCGGCACTGCCTGTTGAAATAGATACTTACCTGTCAAAAGTCTACGCCAGGAATGGCAGGCCCAAAGGCTGGACAATTCTTTTCCGTCAGAAGTGCTACATAGGTAGGTACATCTGCGGAATCGAGAAGCGCACCGTTACTTTTATTTCGCACTTGCTTCTACGCTCGGATGGCCGGTTCTTTTGGGAGGGATGCAAGCTGGATTGGTGAAATATCCAGTACAGCGTATTAAGAAATTCTTTTCTTCATCGTGTTGAAAGGGAAGTGACGCGAATGGATTCCTTATGTTTTTCTGATGAAAATCATACCATATATCATGCAAATCGAACTACTTTGACACAAGCTATTTCTATTCCCTATGTAAAAGTTGTCCGATTTACACGACATTTGGTATGATTTTCATCAGAAAACCCCAAGGAATCCATCGGCGACACTTCCATATCCATACGATAAAGAATAAAAAATTATTTTATTTCCTAAACAGATACAGGGTAATTCTGGAGCTACGCCCGTCACCCCGTGGCGAGGACAACACCCCGCAGTGCCCATAGAATTTTATGGCTTTCGACCCTCGAAGGGTTTGGAAAATCATTAAGAAGTGAGAAATGTTCAGGATTTCAAATGTTTGCGTCTTTTCTTCATCGATTCGAAGGGGAAAGTGATGCCAATGGATTTCTGGCGTTCCGTCAATTAAAATCATAGCAAATATCATGTAAATCGGACTATTTTTAACCAAGTCAAGTCAGCTTGAAATGATATAAATCGATATTCCATGGAATTTCCTTCATTATGGTCCGAATTACGTCGTTCTTGGTGTCAGCTTTATCGGCGAAACATAAGGAATCGATAGGTGTCGTTTTTGCAGAGATCTGATGAGAAATGCGCAAGTCGAAGGTTTCTCACTTCTTATTAGGCACTCGAATCCCTTCGCGGGTCGAAAGCCATAAAATTCGGTCAGGCACTGCGAGGGGTTGTCCTCGCCACGGGGTACCAGGCCGCATCTCTTTAACGGGCGTTGCTCCAGAATTACCGTGTATCTGTTTAGGAAATAAAATAATTCTTTATTCTTTATCGTATGGATATGGAAGTGTCGCGGATGGATTCCTTGGGGTTTTCTGATGAAAATCATACTAAATGTCGTGTAAATCGGACAACTTTTACATAGGGAATACAAATAGCTTGTGTCAGAGTAGTCCGATTTGCAAGATATTTGGTATGATTTTCATCAGAAAAACATAAGGAATCCATTCGCGTCACTTCCCTTTCGACACGATGAAGAAAAGGATTTCTTAATACGCTGTAATGGATATTTCACCAATCCAGCTTGCATCCCTCCCAAAAGAAACGGCCATCCGAGCGTAGAAGCAAGTGCGAAATAAAAGTAACGGTGCGCTTCTCGATTCCGCAGATGTATAATACCTACCTAAGTAGCATTTCTGACGGAAAAGAATTGTCCAGCCTTTGGGCCTGCCATTCCTGGCGTAGACCTTTGGCAGGTAAGTATCTATTTCATCATTCAGTGCCACCCGTGGCGCCAGTAAGACCGCCCCGGTCCTTGCTACTTCAGAGGGTTTTCTTCCAGTGAAAATCAGTAAATTTGCAAGCGCAATATCTTAAAACCCAGTGGAAATAAAGTGTATACATTTCAGCTTATTGGATTTGTCTTGGAATGCACTATCAACTCAGGTCTTCCAAAAAAATAGTTCTATTTGAAAAACCGAACTAGACCATCGTATCTTTTAAAAGAATAATCGAAAACAAAATTCGTTCGCGCTAATAAATTGCCCCCCTCGAACCATGCAATTCCCTATTTTTTTTATATTTTTATCGACAATACTTTAGGAGAAAACCGACTGTCCAGTCTTAGGTGGGACACCCTGTACAATGGGGTTCTCGAGGGACTCGTCAGGCTCAAGTTCGAGGCGCTCGTGGGTCTTGAGCTCGGGGATTCGATAATGTCCCCACGGAAGGGTGCTGACCCGATCGACTAAAATACACCGCTTGTCGTCGAACGGACTGAGAGCGTTCTTTTCCCCACTCACGGAATACACATTATGCTCTTTGGAGCGTATGTTGTTCTGTCGAATCACTTTCTCCGTGAGATCGCGGAGACAACGAATGTAATCGTCGAATTGTATATCATTCGCGACCACGTGTCTCCGCACACCCTTCACCTTCTTAGTCTCACTCGTAGACCCCACTGTAGCGTTAAATGTTCTAGTCGCGTACATCTTAGACCGTAGTCCGACGAACTCAGTCATCAAGGCGCCGTTGTTCTCATCTTTCATGAGTCCCGGAACCTTTTTGTTTACGCGGGGCATACCGTACGGATTGTCCACCGCGTAATCACTGGTGTCGAATCGGTCGATGTCACGCTTCATCCTTTCATACAAATCCTCGCATTCCACACTATACATTAAACTGTCGGTGGCGGTGTACAGGACCTTACACCGATCACCGAACTTCGCGTGCATATATGCGTAGTGAAATTCATACAAACATTCCTTCGATACGTCGAGCACACTCATACCCACGTATATCGGTTTGTCGAACTTCACTTTTAGTTTGCGCATTTCGATGGCCACCAACTCCTCGGAGAAAATCGTACGACTGTGAAAGTTCGGTTTCGCGATCAGCGCTTCCGCACCGTAACGACCGTCCCACCGCGTCACCAGTCGCACGTCTACGCGATTCCGCACATTTTCCATTGTCTTCCCGTACACCGCGTTATTCATTAATTTAAATAGAGTCTTTTGAAATTCACTCGTGGCTCGCGTCCTCAAACCGGTGTTCAATTGGATATAGTCGCGCAACCAATGCGACTGATCGAATCGTAACACTCGATGAATTCGTGTCACGCGTAAACCGTGTCGGACGCACTGTTTCAGGTAGCGATAATGGATGACGTATCGCTCCTTATCGTCGAGCGTGGCAAGCAGCTTGGTCTGTTTTCCTCCTGGCGCGTGCTCGCGCACCGGGCAGAATGGAAGGTCGGCGTGGGCGTCGTGGATCTCCTTGGGATATTCGATGTCTACCTCCAGCAGGTATCCCTCAGATTCCTCGGAGTCCTCGCCGTCGGGTAGGGATGATACGTCGAGCGCGGCCACTGTTGCATCGTCCAGCCATCGAAATCCTCCTTTCGGCATAGCCTGCGACATCGCCCAGCCGTACAAGTTGTTGACGTCGAAGTACATTAGATATGTCGACGGCTTCGACTCGTCGTACATCCCTGCAGGCAGGTGCTTGTTGTTGGCTTGCGCGTACCTGTGCGAGCACTGGCTCAGACCGCCGCGTATGCCACGCTCCACGAACAGTAACCTGTCCATGTCCGTCAAAAGCTCCAATCGTACACCGGTGTACTTGAGCATCGCGTCCCACGTGAAACTTGGTAGTGTGAAATAATGCGCGGGATCCAAGTCGTAACTCGCGATACAGTCTGTGCGGAAACTCTCGAATACGTCGGCGAGGAACAGCACATCTGTTTTCAAATACAAATCACTGTACTCGCCCAAAGTCTGCACGCGAAAAGAGTTCCACACGTTCACGGCGTGCGCGTAATCAGGCTCCGACGCGGCGCGATCGTTCAGCTGATTATAAAACGCTTCGCGGGACGGTAAACGAGTATCGTTCAGTTTGGCGTATGACGATACATAGTCGTACGGGAAGACGCCCTTCCTGGTCAGGAGGTCGAACTGATCGTTCGACAGGGATTGAAACTCACGTCGTAGAATCGCGAGTCGTTCTTTGCCGAGGTCCGAAGCGAGTTTCTCCAGACTAGCGGCCAAGAACTTCAACGAATCTATGAAACGAAACTTCAATCCCCTCTTCCAATCATTGTTCTCGGCGTCGATTCCCTTGACGTGTTTCGTGAACGATATGTATCGCTCCTTCGTCACCGGTAGCAGGTCGATCTGCCCCTCGAACGCGAACGCCAACTCTTTAATTATAAAATGCGCGTCGTAGCCTGATAGATTGTGAAACACTACCGGTATCGTGTACGATCTTTGGAATTGTAAGTTACACGACACGTGGGCCGCGCCTCGGTACTCGCCCGTCGAGTGGCAATGGTTACGCACTTTTTTGTCCCCCTCGACGAAGGGTTGTCCACACACGTGGCACACGCTCGCGTCGTTAAAACTACGCCATTGTTCCCTCGTCAACGAGTTCGTTGGTTTCGCGTTCCGTAACCACGAATACGCAATGTTCGCAAAGTCACGCAGTTCTTGCACGAACCATTTCACGCACTCGGTTTCGTGACGATACGCGCGATAACGGCACAGAGACGCGTCGGTGGAACAATGGATGTAGTATCCCACGCTGTACGCTCTGTGCTGCTGGTACGCGTACGTCTGAATCCGCTCCGCAGGCTGGACGTCCTCCAGCATGCATTCGAAGTCCGCGTAGATGATGAATGGCGCTCGTTCCTTGTTCTTGAAATTCTTGAACTGCAACCATTTATCCTCTGCGGACGGCAATTCGACGGCACACTCGTTCAGACGCTGGCAGTCCACGTTGTGCTTCGTCAATTGGTTGGACGAGTAGAAGTAACTCAGGCATCTACAACAATGATAATAATAATAATAATAATAATAACAATGAAACATAACAATGAAACATAAGATATTCCATAATTTGACTAACCTTTCGCAAACGAATACTTGACTCTTGTGATTGCCAAGCTGCTTAGAAATCAGCCTCGACATGCTTCGAATGCACGCGAAATGGTATCGTCGAGGGTCCTTGATGTCCTGTATCAGTAGCAGGTTCGCGTGTCTTTCTCGCTTGTCCTCAGTTAGACGCAGTGGCATGCAGCTTTTGTCGGTCCAGGTGTACACGTTCACCGACACGTCGTGCAACCTCTCGAACTTGGCCAGCTGATCCAACGTCACGGGAAGCGTTACATCGTCCGTGCGAAGCACCGTCGAGTAGTGTGGGTATGACGCGTACCTCTCCCCATGCAGCAGGGTACAAACTTGCAACGACGGACCACAAGAAACACGCGTTGTCCCCGCTCTGCACATTGATCACTGCCCTTTTAAGAACGACCTCGCGCGGAAGTGGTACGTCGCAACCGGCTCGAAGAGGGTTATGCTTATTAATATTCACTAGAATATTTAGCACAGCCCTTAGGGTCCATCCACTGTCGCGATCTTGGAATTCCTCGATCGCCACTAACGTGGGAGTGACCACGTGCTTCGAATACCACTCACGCACGTTCGAAGTCATTAATAGTACACGATTTCGCGTACCGAAACTTTTCATATCGATATTCTCGTTTAACATAAACTCCGCGTTCAGGACCGTATTGACGGATACACCAGAATGTTCCCTGATAGCGTCTGTCACTCGCAAGAGCACCACTCGTCGGGCACCCTCCAAAAATTGACGCAGATCGATGTAACCCACGTTAATGACAGCACCAGTCGAAATACGATTCCGAAACGCGGTTTCGACATCCTCCCATACGACCTTAGGTACCGTCGATCGACCCGACACCCCGAGCCCTACTCGCGAAAACTTTTCTCGCCCGATCGCGCGCAATGTCTTTATTCGCGTGATCAGCGACACTAGACGTTGTTTCACGGCCACGGACACTCCTCCGCTGCTCTGGTATTCGACGATTAGCTGTAGGCACGTGTCGCAATGATCCACCCAGTCTCTGAATTCCGCAACACTGTGTAAAAGCTTGGACATCCGGTACAAAACCCTGTACGTGTCCATGAACACCTCCATGTTCGCTTCTTCACATATAGTTCATTAATTCATAAATAGTTCACCTCCCAGAGACGCACAATTTCACCTGATTTCGTGATGCGCCTCTTCCAGGTGATATGATCGTAGTCCTCAGCAGGCCATCGAAAACTCAGCGGTACAAGTGCACGACTCGAGTTTCGCGGAAGACTCATACAATTGTCTAAAAATTTCGATAATTCCCGAGACAAAAACTCATGCACTGTGAGTTTCAATGTTTCAGGACTCAATACTTCTCGTACTTCGATCGAGCCGTTTTCGATGTCATGTAGAAGTGTCAGCGGCGTACATGCGATCGCGGTAGTATACTTCGATCGCTTGCTGCATACATCCTTATCAGCAACGATGCAATACAATGTGCATTTGCTCACAACACTATATCGCGCGATATGACGTAGCAGTTGACGATGTTCACGCGGTAATTTCATAAATCCCTGTCGGAAGATGCTGATCCAGGACGTCTCGAATAATGATGGTGTGCTTAACGCGTCGTGAATCTTATACCTCTCGATCGTCAATTCTTCGTCATCCAACTGCGGTATCATCGATAAAGGGCTCACCCAATCATCATCGTCGTCGGAAGACGCTAGCAATGCATCTCGCGCGTCCAGTTCATTGAGTATGCACGCTATCCTGATTCGAACCCATGCTCGCGCTTTTTCAATTTTTATCTTAAGTAATTTCAAACGTCGGTGTTCAGATCCCGATACTCCTTGAGTCTTAAGATATGCATTGATAAGGTGCATGCACTCGTTACACGATATAAACCACTCGCTGAACTCTTCTTCGGTATGCAACTGTGTGATCACATCCCGCAACAACTTGTACGAATTCTCGAAAAAGTCCATGTTATGCACGCGTAACGTATTTCACGATATTCACCGAGCGACTGAATGATTTTATATATATACTAGCCGCCTACCCTCTACCCTATCCACGATCCATATGGCGTCATCGCACTATGTTTACGTTAGATGCAGTTCGAACGTATTTCCAAATTTTTCCCACCCTCGCACGCTCGCTGTACTACTCCTACGATTCAGATATAAACACGCGGTATCGTCCGGTGCAATGTCGTGTTTACTCCATGGGCTATCGCGCCGATTGACTTACAGCCTCCTCGATATGAAATACTCGGAACACTACCCCCACCGAATAATTATCGCTGTAACCACGAATGTAACCACGTTAAATCAGTTCTCTCTCATGCTACTACATCAGTCAAGTCATACGTTACTACAAGAAACGTTGTAAAAAATGTATTGTGTCTGAGACGATTATCGAAGTGTTGTTGCTGTTGTAATTGTTGTTGCAAGCGAGATCGCTTTGAAGGATATCGTCCGCCATTCAACGCAAGAAAATACAATCGATTAATACCGTAAGTTTCCATTACCATATTTTAATGAATCGTTATGTCAGCAACTTTGAGAATTATAAGGAAAAATTGGTTTCAGATTATGTCATTGCCCATGCAATTGAATCATCCAACTGTCGGTGCAATCTCCGACTCCTCTGTGCTGACTGTACATGATACCAACCCCAAGATATATGTTGCGTGTCGGAATGTTACGGTTCAAACCGAAGAAATTCGTGGTGAAGAACTTCAAGAGGCGGAAGTTGTTCACGATGGCGACATCTTTTTGAAAGTGTTTTTCAATGCTTTCAATATGTATGGCGAATTGCCTCCTGACAACTACGGGAGCGAGCGATATTGGTTGAATAGGCATGCGCGACAAAAACCATTCTTTTTAGATCTTAGTGATGTTGAGGATGATGATGAATATGAGTATAATGATTATAATGATATATATAAATTGCACAGTTCGATGGATCCTCAAAGTGTAGTTTGGCGTAGATGTGTCAATGCAAAATCGATTGACTTTGACGCTGTTTTTGCAAATGCAGTATCGGGGCTTCAGGCTCGCGATATTGCAATTCAGACTGCCCCCGAGCAAGTTGATAATGATTCATTTTACACTGATGAGGATCTATTTAACGAAATCGTCGACAATGCAATTTTTACCGACTACGATAGTGCCCTATTCGCTGACGATGTAGTCGAGTGGGAAAATTAAGCTGAATAAATTACTAAATCTTAAAATAAAATTTTAATATGTCAGAATTACTCACCGATCTTCCACCTTCCCTGTGAAATAAACAAAATCTTTTCACCCTACACCCTTGACTCGCAGACCCTCGAGAAGGGTACTTGAGGCGTCGCCCTGTTCTCGATCGTGGAAATACTCGGAACTCTACCCCGAATAATTATCGCTTAGTTGCTCGCGTGAACGCAACGTCTAATTTATTGCTTCAGGGACATTGCGTTTTCTCAAGGATACTTCTTAGAGGCCTGGTCGTGGGAAAAGTCAATGGTCAGATTTCACCCTCTTTCTCAGAAATCACCATGGAATGCAATGTCGTGTTTACTCCATGGGCTATCGCGACGATTGATTTATAATAATTATCGTTATATGTATACATCATTGCGAGCGCGCTGTACCTATCGGTCCCACGATTCAAATATCAAAACGCGTTCAATCCTACTCAGATATAAACACACACGGCATAACGCGGTGCAATGTTTATTCCATGGGCTATCGCGATGATCGATTTACGATAATTATCGCTCTATGTTTATATCATTGCACGTGCGCCGTATAGGGAGAAAACTATAGGCGACGCGTACCCCTTACCGAATATTGTAGAAATATTAGACCAGCTAGGCAGCGCCAAGTACTTTTCAATATTCGACCTAGCATCAGGATTCCACCAGATACCGATGCATCCAGACGATAAGCACAAAACTGCTTTTTCAACACCCTATGGACATTATGAGTTCAATCGAATGCCATTCGGTCTCAAGAACGCCCCAGCTACATTTCAAAGGTTAATGGACCGAGTTCTTACTGGACTACAAGGAATATAATTATTCGTGTACCTCGACGACATAGTAATCTATGCTAGTTCACTTCAAGAACTCGCTACAAAATTTATAAGGTTAATGAATAGACTTAGGGAAGCCAACCTTTCTCTGCAACCGGACAAATGTGAATTCCTAAAAAGAGAAGTATGTTACTTGGGTCATATTATTAGTGAAGAAGGGGTTAGGCCAGACCCAAATAAACTAGAAGCAGTAAAACTGTTTCCACAACCTAGAACCGCGAAAAATATTAGACAATTTTTAGGACTAGCCGGATACTACCGGAGATTTATAAAGAACTTTTCGAAAATAGCTAAACCAATGTCCGACCTAACCAGAAAGGATCGCAAATTCGAATGGACGATCAAACAACAAAACGCATTCGAAACATTACGGGACGCATTATGCGAAGAACCAATATTGCAATACCCAGATTTCAATAAACCTTTTATAATAACTACTGACGCCTCTGGTTACGCAGTAGGGGCCGTTCTAAGTCAAGGAGAAATCGGAAAAGACCTACCCATAGCATACGCCTCACGAATACTAAACGAAGCCGAAACACGGTACGCCCCAACAGACCGCGAACTTCTAGCTCTAATATACGCCGTACAACATTTCCGCACATACATATAAGGAAAACGTTTCTCTTTAGTGATGGACCATAAACCGCTAGAATGGCTACATACACTAGATAATCCTACCTCAAGACTCATGCGCTGGAAAATAAAACTAGCCGAATATGACTACAAAATCATATACAAGCCTGGGAGGTATAACACTAACGCAGATGCTCTCTCACGGAATCCACTAACTATACTCCCGCTACAAGTAACAGGGAAACGATCACACTCCCAAACCACCACGAGTCCGGAATCCTCAAATCCAAGCCCAACGAAACAACCAAGAGGAGATGGCTCATCCTCCTCGTCATCATCCGAATTCAATCCTGACCAAATACAAATGAGAAGAAAATTAAAAAGGAAACATAAAACAACAACTACCACATCATCAAGCAGACCGGCGGAGAAAAAGAGGGGAATCACACCAAAAGGGGAATCAGAGGAAATGGAGGTATCCACCGATAGTTTTGAAGCAAACAAAAATATTCAAGTATCAGTAGAGGTTCACCCCTCCCCTGAACAAATCGGTCTTCCACCGTCAAACCCCAGACCAACCACCCTTAACCGTCCTCAGAGCCCACAACGAATGGAAATAGAAGCATCAGAAAAGGATTGGAATCAAATAATGGAAATAACTGAAAACGAAGAAGTCCCAAGGACTCATACTTATAGAAACCCCCCTAAAATAAACTCCAGTGATAGCAGTAGCAGCAAGAAAAACAGCCCACCAATGAGAGGAAGAAAATACTGTACAAGGGACTGTAGCGAAACACTAACGGGGCCAATATCACCAGTAACGATAAGAAAAGACTCAAACAATAATTTCAAAACATTCATTGGACCACCCCGACAGCAAGTATCATCGCGACGGCAGGGACCACCACAACAGCAAAAATCACCACGACAACGAGCATTTCCAAGAGTAACTAACCAAGAATTAATCAAAAGTAGAGCCAAAGAAATTACGGATCATTTATGGATGAGAAGAGAAACTGCAGGAATATTCATCACTACACTCGGCAAACCAATGGGTGAAGAAAGCACAGAATTCATAACTAAAGAACAAATTAAAATTACCTTACCACTCCAGGCAGGAAGTATAATAAAACTTCCCAAACCAGGACGAACCATCTTAGGGATGGTAATGCCAGATCCCCCAAACGAAGAAGCCTATCATACCGTAATCAGGAACCTGTATAATAAATTAACAGAAGAAAACATTAACAAAATCTCGCTACCAAGAACAGAAATTAATATATCATGGGAAAAATTAAAACAAATAATCACGCTAAGGTTCTTACAAACAAATATCAGCATCACAATCTGTAATGGCACCGTACAAATGCCATCAGAACAAGATCGTCTAGTAATAATCAAAGAAAACCACGAGTCACCAGTAGGAGGACATAAAGGGGTAACCAAAACCTACAACAGAATCAGAAACTTATACCATTGGCCAAACATGAAAAAGGATGTAAGGCAACACATTAAAACATGCATAAGTTGTCAAAAGAAAAAACTAGTGCGAATTAAAACTAAAGAACCAATGATAATAACAGATACGCCACTAGATGCCTTTGACAAAATATCCATGGATATTGTGGGACCATTGCCACCCACTAAGTCAGGGAAATCATATATACTTACTATACAGGACAACTTAACGAAATTTTCATTAGCAATACCATTAGTCTCGTTCACAAGCAAAGAAATAGCCCAAGCATTCACCACACACTTCATTTGCCAATACGGATGCCCAAAAGCCATTCTGACGGATCAAGGAACTTCATTCATCAGCTCTCTCATGCAAAAGTTCGCAAAAGCTCTTAACATTAAGCAGTACAAAACCTCAGCGTTCCATCCTCAGTCAAACGGTTCCCTGGAAAGAAGCCATCATGTGTTAGTCGAATACTTAAAACACTACATAACTAAAGAAAAACAATGGGACCAGTGGCTACCACAAGCTATGTTCTCTTATAATACAAGTATACATGAAGGTACTAAATACACCCCCTACGAATTAATATACGGTAAAAAGGCAAGACAACCATCAAGCCTAAAACCAAACGACTCATTAGCCACATATCCAGACTTCGTGGATAGGTTAGTCACAAAGCTATTTAATATCCGCGAAATGGGAAGACACAATCTAACAAACTCAGAACATACACAAAAATACTACTACGACCGAAAAGTATCCTCAGTTAATTACCACAGAGGCGAACAAGTATTAGTATTAAAACCAAAAAGGGATAAATTCAGCGACGAATATGACGACCCGTATACAATCATAGAGATCCTAAAAAACAACAATGTAAAGATAGCTGTGAGCCCCCGCCGAACTAAGGTTGTCCACCAGGATAGAATAAAAAGGGCCTATACGCCACCAGACTGTGGCGCCCCTAGGGACATTAGGACAAACCCCTAACAACTTCATACCGCTAAATTCAAAGGTGGTGGGGATTATACAAAGGTTATTCTGAAAAGTGACGCCAAGCCCAAAAGCCACGCGAAAATTTTGTTCAAAAAAGAAAAGTAAAAGTGAAAAGAAGAAAGAAAGACGGAAGCAAGGCGGTAAGAAAAGCAGATTGTGGAGAAAAACCAAGGTAGGAACAACACAAAAAACAATTTAATTTATAAAATTAAATTGTTATAATGAAAATCGAATCATTGAAACGCGTGGTGTGCCGGTACAGAAATTATGGCAATTAAATCCCCCGAGGAAGAGTGGATGCACCGTCCTCGCGAGACAGAAGAGGACCCGTATCTAAAACTCCTAGAAATGGTGTGCTTGACAGCCAAATGGCCAGACACCCATACGGACCGCAGCGACTTGTACAGAAGGAAGATCTGCGACCACTGCTATAAAAATCTACACGCAGAGGAAACCATGTATTACGCCCCCGCGAGCCATCATCTCCTGACCTTACGCAGGAATCTAATCAATTTTAAATATTGCATAATTTGCACCAGAGAAATTTATAACTGGGGAGTAGCGGCACAGTGTGCAGAATGCATCGAAGCATTCATGCACATAAGTGCGAATAACGAGGAGGCCCTAAACCTGGGGCTCTCTCTTAATGTACTAGAGGCCCATGAACGGGCCCAACCACAGCCCGAATAAAAATTCTTTTCTATTTTCCCAATATATTCATTTCAATACTTATTTCGAACCTACCCTCGCATCCCTATCAACCACGGGAACGATGACCCTGCGCCAAGGACACGCCGAGCCGCGACATAAACAAACCGCGCATTCCGAACGATAGAGTCGCATAGTAAATAGAATAGGATAGAAACTCTTCAAGGAATCCTGATAGTAAGCAATAGAAACACTGTAAATAGAGAAAGACAAGAAATATATCAGGGGAAAATGTAGTCAATAAGGGGGATAGTACAACGTCAGGAGAACCAAACATATTTAAAGGACATCCTACAGCAAGGCTTCATTCAGTCTCGAGTAACCATACCGAACGTAGAGCAGCATTAATTCACAGTCCATTATGCCCAAACGAGGGGGAAAGAAAATTAGAAAAATAAGAGCATTATTAAACTCAGTGCCAACTCCGTTAACACCGTCGACACAGTCAACGCCGTCAAGTTTGACATCGCCGCGTTTCGAACCACCCATACCATGGGAACCGCGTAAAATAACAGTGCCAGAAGTAGATTGGCGACCATACATCAGGCTTGATCGTTCCGATCCACGGCGGCGCGTATGGAAATACATATTCCTATTCGGGACTGGGAACGCACCACCTTCGACGATGGGAAGAGCGATCAGGGCTAACAAAGACGCAGAAACATTCCGAAAAATAGAAAAAGGTAGAGCACCAAACCTCTACAAGCGAACCGATAATCACCGCAGCATCCATACCTAAACCCACATCTCTCGGGACGAGAGATAAACCGGGCGGCGAGATGTAACGTACCGCTACAAACCGATGTACATTTTTCCTAGTTTAGTTATCATTCTAGTTCATTTTACTCCTTTTTATTACATTATTAGTAAGGACACGCGAAACACGTGCGAGCGACATCCCATGCGGCGGGAAACAGTGAACTAAGTGACGCGCAACGCATGCGCATAGCTGCCCATTCAAACAGCTAACTCAGTGCCGCGAGTGAACCAAAGAACGCGTGCGCACACCGTACGATAAACCGGACGCCGAATTATTCCGAGCGTAGTGTCAAAGTGGCGCGAACCGGATACTAATTATAATTGGTGCGCGAGATCGCGCAGCTAGTGATTGGCGCGGGCCAAACATCGACTTGGAGTATAAGTAGAGGCCCGCCAGCAGCAGAGAGCAGACTTGGTTCTGCCACCGAACCTACCGGATCGAGGCTGCTTTCACCAGCCCCTCAGTCTAGCTCAGTCTAAGGAAGTTTACTCTAAATCTACGTACACCATACTAATTCCTACGAGGCCGCTTTCAGTAGCCCCTCTACACCATACAAGGTCGCTTTGAGTAGCCCCTTAACTTCCTTTCGAGGCCGCTTTAGTAGCCCCTCAACCTCGTCCTACCAAGCGTGGGCCAGCTCATAGGCACCAGAAGCCACGACCGAATCAGAAGGAAGGAAGCCACTATCGACTTCCATCTGGGGACGCCTTTACCGGCTACCTGGCTACCATCTGAGATCGCTTTCATTAGCACTCGGCTACCATCCTAGAAAGCGTGGGCAAGCTGATAGGCAACTGGAAGCCAGCACTATCCAGAGAGAAGGAATCCTCTCGCACTCTCAACTAACATTACCAAATCGACCTAGCGTCAATTCTTCATTATTCGTTATTACAGACTACGTGTCAAAGACATTATTTTCATTTACGATTTAGAATCGTACCTCTAGTGTAAATAGCACTATATTCATTATAAACGACTTAGCGTCAAAAACCGAAGTAATACTCCTATATTACCGACTCAGCGCCGAAACCCAAACCGAGGGTTATTCTTTAGTACCGACCGATACGTCATAACGATATTAAGTTAGACAGAATTGTATTAATTTACCAACCGAGTGACCAAGGGTCAATAAGCATTTATTTTCTTGAATAAATTATCTTTTGTTACCTATTGTTAAAAGGAAGGACTCTAGTTCGTGAAATTCATTTCTTTATTGCACGCCACCCGAACCAAATCCCACAATTCCACGGGTAAACCGCTCTACTTGTGGAATCTCCTGTAACAAACGGCAACGTTGCCGTTCGAGAACGTTACACACTTCATATTACGAAAGAATTGTATACGTATGTACAAATGTGTACATAATATATATTTACTTACTTTAGAAAGGGTTCTAGAGGGGACAGTAAATGGGAGCATAGTAGAATGGATGAGAGAGATAGAAAGGAAGTTTAAAAGAAAGAAGGGAAAGATGAGTTAGATGGTAGTTCGTATGATAGAAGGAATGTCAGAGTGGATGAATGAATGGAAAATTTGTAAAACCAAGTTCCATTTCAAGACCGTTGAGGCTGAAAATAAATCTTTATATATATATATATATATATATTTACTTACTTATTTATAATAATTTTTAAACAATTTGGTTATACACAGTAGTCTATAGTTGTAATATGTTTTAATTTCATTTTCTATGAAATTCTGTACAATCGTTACAAGAATCGGTTCTATAACCGTTTTGGAACTTATATAGAACCTAAAAAATAAAAGTTATTAAATCGGTTCTATAACCGCTTTGGAACTTTTATAGAACCTAAAAATAAAAGTTATAGAGCTATATAGGAACCTAAAAAATAAAAGTTATACAGGGTGTCCGCGGGAAGACTAGACAGCCGGTTTTCTCCTAAACTATTGGAGATAAAAATATAAAAAAAATAGAGAATTGCATGGTTCGAGGGGGCCAATTAATTAGCGCGGACGAATTTTTTTATCGATTATTATTTTAAAAGATACGATGGTCAAGTTCGGTTTTTCAAATGGAACTATTTTTTTTGAACACCTGAGTTGATAGTGCGTTCCAAGACAAATTCAATAAGCTTTAATGTATACACTTTATTTTCACTGGTTTTTAAGATATTGCGCTTGCAAATTTACTGATTTTCACTGGAAGAAAACTGTCTGGTATAGCACGCACCGGGGACGGTCTTACTGGATCCACGGGTGGCACTGCCTTTTGAAATAGATACCTACCTGCCAAAGGTCTACGCCAGGCCCAAAGGCTGGACAATTTTTTTCCGTCAGAAATGCTACTTAGGTAGGTACATCTGCGGTATTGAGAAGCGCACCGTTACTTTTATTTCGCACTTGCTTCTACGCTCGGATGGCCGGTTCTTTTCGGAGGGATGCAAGTTCGATTGGTTAGGTTAGGAGGAGTGAAAGTTGCTAGACAAAATTTCAAACATAGGGAGCAGATTGTATCAGAACCATTCGGATTTGCATTCCTCACAAACGGCTGCTCTCTTGAAGAGGCCCTCTTCACAGCAATGCCCACCTTCTCTCGCACGGAATACGTTAACGCTTGCTTTTCTTCTGATATTGAAACTCGTGTTTATACTCGAGAGGACCACGCGTCGACAGCGGGCTACCCCTTTTCTTCCTGTGTCTCTCCACGAGCCGTGTTGACGGTGGATTGTAGGAGCGTAGATATCTGGATGCCAGTTATTGAATTCAGGAGACGATAGAAACATTTTATTACAAAACACACATGTACTATAATTAAAGTAAATCGTATTCCTCTCGGGCAGGAGTACTAATAATGATCGAACTTGCGCCCCACTTCGCGCAGACCAATTACACGGAGGGTAGTCGGGTCACACACTGCCCAAATGATACAGGGTAATTCTGGAGCAACGCCCGTCAAGGAGATGCGCTGGCACCCCGTGGCGAGGACAGACCTTCGCATTGCCTCGCCCGATTTTTATGGCTTTTTCCGGAAAAAGGTACGAATCCTGGGCCGGGCGTAGCGAATTGAGGTCGAGCCCCCGCAGTCGAGGGTGAAATATCCATTTGAGCGTATTAAGAAATTCTTTTCTCCGTCGTATCGAAAGGGAAGTGGTGCCAATGGATTCCTTATGTTTCTCTGATGAAAATCGTACCAAATGTCATGCAAATCGGACTACTTTGACACAAGCAATTTGTATTCCTTATGTAAGAGTTGTCCGATTTACACGACATTTGCCATGATTTTCATCGGAAATCCCCAAGGAATCCATCGGCGACACTTCCATATCCATACGATAAAGAATAAAGAATTATTTTATTTCCTAACCAGATACAGGGTAATTATAGAGCAACGCCCGTCAAGGAGATGCGGCAGCCTGGTACCCCGTGGCGAGGACAACCCCTCGCAGTGTCTGACCGAATTTTATGGCTTTCCACCCGCGAAGGGGTTCGAGTGATTAATAAGAAGTGAGAAACCTTCGACTTGCGCATTTCTCATCAGATCTTTGCAAAAACGACACCTACCGATTCCTTATGTTTCGTCGATGAAGCTGACACTAAGAACGACGTTATTCGGACCATAATGAAGGAATTTCCATGGAATATCGATTTATATCATTTCAAGCTGACTTGACTTGGTTAAAAATAGTCCGATTTACATGAAATTTGGTATGATTTTAATCGACGGAACGCCAGGAATCCATTGGCGCCACTTCCCCTTCGATACGATGAAGAAAAGAAGCAAACATTTGAAATCCTGAATATTTCTCACTTCTTAAGGGGGTAGACACGGGTAATGCAGCGCGCTGTATACCGACACAATCTGGCCCGAAACATGGGTTTAATAGAATACGCTTTTCGTCCTTATATGAGCGAATTTTGGGCTGGGCGAGGTCTCATTCGAAAGAGAAAGGTTCAGTGCAGCGCGCTCTGGTCATGGTTCGACGAGATTGTGTTGATATCTAATAATATGAGTGTTCAAAGTAGAGCAAAAATCGACAAAATACACCCGCATGAACCAACGTATTTTTAGGTCACTAAAAGAGTCTTGTGACTCAAACGATGACCAGAGCGCGCTGCACTGAACTTTCCTCTTTCGAATGAGACCTCACCCAGCTCAAAATCTGCTCATATAAGGACGAAAAGCGTATTCCCGTAATTGCATTCCCAATTACGAGTTCCGCCATATTGGCGATAATACAGAGCAAGTCACGTGACAAATTTAGTTGAGCTAGTAGACACGAGATGGCGCCTACTCGGGAGGACTGCCAACGTGGAGTCATAGCAAAACTGAAGCGTTAGCTGGATACACAAGCCACAGTAAAAGCGTGATGCAGTCAATGTATGAATTTTCGGACGATTGTAGGTTAGGTTATATGCATTTTAGGCATATAACTGCTGGGAACTGTGTACATTTAGTAAATTAACGCTTTTATTGTAACACATACATCACTTGAAACCGCTGTCGAATTTATGTTATAATTATATGGCCACATTATTTAAAATAAAAAAAGAGATTGGAACTTTTTTACTAATACTGGAAATATTGATTTACTGATATCATATTTTCAGAATGTGGAAGTTACAGCAATTATTTGCAATTATTGCTCTTATTATTATTCTTCCGACTATTGTATATAACATACAACAAGGAAAAGTCTCTAAATCAGTCAACAGTTGACTCCCTGATTTTTTTTGTAATTCTTTACGGTCCTATGCAGAGATGGGCATTATTTAAATAAAAGAATATACTTCCGAAAGGCCCCAGTGGCCGATCGACACGATGTTTGGGGTAGGGTGTGTGTACCCTAAATCTAAAATTTTATTTAGCTTCGGGTATTTATTAGTTTCCTTTGTTTATTCGAAGGCGTTTCATCTTGGGCTTCGAATAATTTTTCATCTTTCATTATATCTTTATCCTAAGGTCGTATTCAGATATATTGGCTGGTCGATTCGTTTTCGCGAACAGCGATCGAGGAGAAATCAGCCACCACCATCTGACGATCGTGGATTTGTCTGTTGGAGTTACGTGGCCACCCAAGGGTATGGTGGGGTAACGGGAATGCTGCGCGGCTCCGTCTGAACGTAGCCGTGTGGCTGTTATGACCAAATACGAGATGAAGCTATCGAGAAAGAATCAATGTTCTGACCAATAAAGCTCCTGAATTTTTTCGGAGCTAAGGCACACCTATTCTGATGTGTGTATTTCTACGCTGCAGCTCGGTTTGGCCTATACACAACAGAAGCTTGGTGCTATCCCCACCACTTCTGGCTCACTCTTGTTCTGCGAAGGCGAGAGTGAGATGGAACGAGAGCGAGTCAGAAAACGTTGTGAACAGGAGCACCGAGGCAGCTAAGCGGTACCTATGGTGGGAATATACGCGTTACGAAACTCACCGGGCAATATATCTGAATGTAAAGTCTCGTTAGCCGCTCGCTTAGGGTTGCCAGATCTTCGGCATTCAGCCGGAGTCTCGGGTTTTGAACCGTTGTCTCCGGCCTCAGGCAGGCACAATAAAAATCTCCGGCAGAATAGAGAGTATGTTGCAGCGTGCCATAAACAAAATAGAAATCTATTAAAATCTGTAACAAATTCTAATAACTATTCATAATACTTTTATTATTATTATTATTATTATTATTATTATTATTATTATTATTACTCGTTTATAAGAAGTCATTATTATAATGAATTTTAGATGCCTATTTTTTTCTTCGCCCCTTTTTTCTCACTTTCCCCACTCCAATCCTCCACGAAATTGAAATCTCCGGCAAAAGATCAGGCTTGATCTGGCAACCCTGCGCTCGCTGGTCCGGACCGGCGTGAGCCCGTATCATGAACGGAGCCCTAATTCCGAGGCTGAGTTTCTCGCTTCTTTCTGGCCGATGGGGGGAGCAGGATGGAACGCTTTGCGTGCGCGGCGGGCGTACGCGACGGGCGCGAGTGCTCAGATGGAATCGTGACTGTTCGATGCATCCGCGCCACGGTCAGATAGCCAGGCACGGCACGAGTCTTTTTTGCGCCATAAGTGAGCTTGACAAATTCCGGCATTTATTATAATACATTTAATTGAGCTTCTTCATGACCTTACTCTACTCGTAGTTTAAAACCGTTGTAGTATAATTTGTAGTATTTCATTTAGAAATTTATTTTCAACAATGCCAACAATGAAAAGGCCATTTTGCATTTCTTGTCAACCTTACGCCCTAGCAGTTGCCTAATTTTGCAGAGTAAAGTCATAAATAATCTCAAATAAATGTAATATAATAAAGGGCGCAATTTGACAAGTTCGCTTAGGGCGCAATAAAGACTTATGCCGGGCCTGCGTCAAGTTTTTGCGAAGCAGTTCCCGTGCTCACCGTAAGCACTTGCGACCATCGTGCACGCCCGTCGCGCATACAAAGGACGGAGTGTCAGGCGTCCGAAAGACGGAGCGAGACAAAATATCAACGCGTCGTCTGTCTCGTACTGTCCTCGCTCGCTTTCAGTGCCTTCGCTCGCTCTCTTTCCATCTCGCTCTCGCCTTCGCCGGACAAGAGTGAGACAGAAGTGGTGGGGATAGCGAAAAGTCCGTACCGTGTACACCAAACAGAGCCCGTAACGATCTTAGATGCTCGAATAACTGACGAGAACCTTTGTGGCCCGAGCCGCACGAGATCGCCGTTGCTCAGCGATGTGTCATCGATTATATAGAAACAGAATTTGCTTTTTTTTTCATCGTATCAATATGAAAGTGACACAAATGGATTCCTGGCATTCTCCCGATTAAATTGACAGAAAATAATTTAAATCAGACTATTTTTAACGAAACGGGCTTCCAATTCTGCAAACAAATTTTCACGTAATTTCCTTAATTATGGTCCGAATAATATCATTTTTGGGGCCAATTTGATCGAGAAAACATGACGAATCGATTCACGTCACTTTCGCAAAGATCTGATTAGAAATGCAGAACTGAAGATTTGTCACTGCTTAGTGCGTAACATTGTATGGCCCCGCTGGATTCGAGCGTCGAAACCCACGAAACTCAGCGAGTTGCATGATTGCTAGCGTGAAGGACAAGAGAGGACTTTGCATGGCGAAGGAAAGTCAGCCTTCTATAGAACTCAAATCGAGAAAGACTTTGCTGACAAACTTTACATATGTATATTCGCGTCAAATAAATACTTTAATTGTAAAATTTAGACGACAAACTATTGTTGAATTTGGATATTCTTCCGAATGGCCCCAGTGGCCGATCGAGATGAGGTTTGAGGGGAGGGGTGGGGAGGGGGTATGAACTCTAAATCTAAAATTGTAGCTTCGGGTATTTATTAGTTTCCGAAATATTAATAAAAAATTGTTAATTTATTTTGGATTTTTTTTTTTGACGTTGGTGCAGGCCTCCCTACCCGGGAGCCCTTCCGTTCCCCATTTTCAACTTTTGAAATTTTGAAACCACTGTCTCATTTTTAGCATCGCCAAACTCACATAGGTTCGCTACCATGCTTTACGCGCCCGCGAGCGGGCGCGCGCCCCCCGCGCCAATCTAACCCAAATCAATACTAAAACCCGGAACAAGTTGGAAAGTGGAATGTGTTATGTCGGTATAAGTCAACAGAAATATTGTTAAGAGGGGGGACCGTAGTAATGAGATTGAAAAAAATCGGTAAGGTGTACCGTTTTATGCACAATTACTTCTGTATCTTTTGAACGCATTAATTACTGAAGGTAAAATTTTATATTTGTGGTCGGTCCACACCCCTCGTATTACCCACTAAGTTTCATCTCGATCGGCCCCGGTTGGGGCTAGACCAGTGCGTGGGGCGCGGAGAGCACGACAGCGAACCGATGTGAGTTCGGCGATGCCTAAAACGAGACCGTGGTTACAAAATTTAAAAAATGTAAAATAGGGGGACGGAAGGGCTCCCGGATAGGGAGGCCTGCACCAACGTCCAGAAAATTTTTCCAAAAAATGAACATTTTTTATTAATATTTTGGAAACTAATAAATACCCGAAGAAACAATTTTAGATTTAGGGTCCACACCCCCTCCCCACCCTTCCCCCCAAACCTCGTGTCGATCGGCCACTGGGGCCATTCGGAAGTACAGCCTTGAATTTCGCCAGTTCTTACATATGCATCACTTGGTTGGGAATTCCTGATCCCAGAGTTTCATGCATTTACCTATTGAAATGTTGCTTCAAGTCATCGGGAAATTGCATTACTTCTTCTCGTACATACATATATGTATCTGTTCGCGAGTAGGTGTCACGAATGACACGGCTTTGGTTTCTCAAATAAATGCACATTTATTAGGGCCCTCGGTCGATGGCGACTTGAGTCATCCAGTACTGAATATGAAATTGTTCATATTTCTCACTACACCTTGATAAGAGTGTTACCACCGATGGATTCGTGAGTTTATGTCCACGAAAATGAGTCGAGACGCGAAGCAATTCGGTCTATTTTTTCTTATGAATACATGATTAGGACACACACACTACGTTCACTAAAAATAGACCGAATTGCTCCATGTTTGGCATCATTTTCATCAGTAATGCAGTGCTCTGGTGAAGAACATCGTAATACGGAGCTAATATTCTAGGCCCTAGAATCTACGATATTGTCAATGTGCAGTTGAAACGCACGCCGCTTCACACTATCGTTTCTTAGCATTTATACGGGGTGATTCTATAGCTAGAATCGTCAAACGCGATGCTCGCCAACAATCATGTGTCTCGCTGAGTTTCGTGGGCTTCGACGCTCGAAACCAGCGGGACTATACAATGTTGCACGCTAAGCAGTGACGAATCTGATGTTCTGCAATTTCTAATCAGATCTTTGCAACAGTGACGTCAATCGATTCCTTACAATTTTATATATAATGTTTGTTCATAACTGCTTCTTTCTGCATAGGACGTGTAATAAGTGTATTTCATGTTCTGTTTCGGTGCTTTGCAAGTAAAAAAATGTCTAACCTAACAAACTTCATTTTCTGGGGACATCCCCTCATCTATTTTCCCTTTTCACTTATAATTCCTTACTGCTAACGTAGAATATTGTAGCATAAGCACATTTCAAGTAATTAAAATGTACAATGAATTTTCTATGTTTGCAGTACCAGCCGACTTCCGTTTAAATTTTTATAAGTACAACGCAACAGCTGAGAATTTCTTTCCTTATTCAGAATAAAATACGGAAATAGCAAACAGCTCCCTCTCGCGTTTACCGGGCAATCGGCGATCTATCGGTATTACCATTTCTGTGCAGAAAAAACCTGCTGTAATACCGACCTGCCGAATCGGCCAGGTCACGTGACGTGTCTACCCCCTTAATGGTATTCCAAACCCTTCGAGGGTCGAAAGCCATAAAATTCGATGGGCACTGCGGGGTGTTGTCCTTGCCACGGGGTGACGGGCGTACCTCCAGAATTACCCTGATGAAATAGAGGTGGAGGATGCCACATCTGGTTACCAAAAACTAACCGGACTGATCGGCCGCGGTGTCTTGCCAGAGTCGCGGTTTATGAGCGGATTTTCCGCGCGTCGGCGGTAGGCAACGGTACATAGTATGGGTCCGAAGTCATCGTACGCACTACCCACCGACAGAACAATATACGGATTAACTCAGACTGGACAATGTCACCACGTTTTTTATTGGCCTTTACAAATTTGGCAAACAGATATTGTCGAAACGTTCTCGGAGAAATAATAAATTATCGATCGTAAAGAGCGAATGAATTTTCGTCTGGCTCTGAGTTCGCTTTTGTCCCGACGCACGCGAGAAAGATGCCCCAAATATAGGAATTGAAAAGTATTATCCACCGTCAATACGCCTCGTGGAGAGACACAGTAAGAAAAGGGGTACACCGTTGAGTGCGCGTGGTTTCGCCTGCATCGTCCTCCTTTCAAATTAAAGACGGATTCCTTATCTCTCGAGTATAAATCCTTATCTCTCAAGTATAAACACGCGTTGGAATTTCAAATCTGGTTAGGAAATAAAACTAATTCGTTATTCCTTATCGTATGGATATGGAAGTGTCGCAGATGGATTCCTTGGGGTTTTCCGATGAAAATCATGCCAAGTGTCGTGGAAATCGGACAACTCTTACATAAGGAATACAAATTGCTTGTGTCAAAGTAGTCCGATTTGCATGACATTTGGTACGATTTTCATCAGAGAAACATAAGGAATCCATTGGCACCACTTCCCTTTCGATACGACGAAGAAAAGAATTTCTTAATACGCTCAAATGGATATTTCACCCTCGACTGCGGGGGCTCGACCTCAATTCGCTACGCCCGGCCCAGGATTCGTACCTTTTTCCGGAAAAAGCCATAAAAATCGGGTGAGGCAATGCGAAGGTCTGTCCTCGCCACGGGGTGCCAGCGCATCTCCTTGACGGGCGTTGCTCCAGAATTACCCTGTATCATTTGGGCAGTGTGTGCCCAATCCACCGTCAACACGGCTCGTGGAGAGACACAGGAAGAAAAGGGTTAGCCCGCTGTCGACGCGTGGTCCTCTCGAGTATAAACACGAGCTTCAATATCAGAAGAAAAGCAAGCGTTAACGTATTCCCAGCGAGAGAAGGTGGGCATTACTGTGAAGAGGGCCTCTTCAAGAGAGCAGCCGTTTGTGAGGAATGCAAATCCGAATGGTTCTGATACAATCTGCTCCCTATGATTGAAATTTAGTCTAGCAACTTTCACTCCTCCTAACCTAACCAATCGAACTTGCATCCCTCCCAAAAGAACCGGCCATCCGAGCGTAGAAGCAAGTGCGAAATAAAAGTAACGGTGCGCTTCTCAATACCGCAGATGTACCTACCTAAGTAGCATTTCTGACGGAAAAAAATTGTCCAGCCTTTGGGCCTGGCGTAGACCTTTGGCAGGTAGGTATCTATTTCAAAAGGCAGTGCCACCCGTGGATCCAGTAAGACCGTCCCCGGTGCGTGCTATACCAGACAGTTTTTTTCCAGTGAAAATCAGTAAATTTGCAAGCGCAATATCTTAAAAACCAGTGAAAATAAAGTGTATACATTAAAGCTTATTGAATTTGTCTTGGAACGCACTATCAACTCAGGTGTTCAAAAAAAATAGATCCATTTGAAGAACCGATCTTGACCATCGTATCTTTTAAAATAATAATCGATAAAAAATTCGTTCGCGCTAATTAATTGGTCCCCTCGAACCATGCAATTCCCTATTTTTTTTATATTTTTATCTCCAATAGTTTAGGAGAAAACCGGCTGTCCAGTCTTCCCGCGGACACCCTGTATAAGTTCCAAAACGGTTATAGAACCGATTCTTATAACGATTGTACAGAATTTTATAGAAAATGAAATTACAACATATTACAACTATAGACTACTGTGAATAACCAAATTGTTTAAAAATTATTATAAATAAGTAAGTAAATATATATTATGTACACATTTGTACATACGTATACAATTCTTTCGTAATATGAAGTGTTCGTGTTGGGTCTTGTAAGAAAAGACACTCTACAAACGCAATACTATTTTTTACTATATTCAGGTTTCCCTGAATGTTGAATCACTTTTGCCTTTTAATGATAATAGTAATCCAACACGCTTATCCAAATAGATCGAAACTTTTATTTGTCAAGTTCACTTTTTCAATTAGGGGCCACCTCACCATTAGGACCATCATTCTGACAACATAGTAAAAAATCATTCAAATCGGGGAGCTAGACCCTCATCGGTATAACAACCAAATATTTATATTAACGAACACTTTATATTACGAAAGAATTGTATACGTATGTACAAATGTGTACATAATATATATTTACTTACTTATTTATAATAATTTTTAAACAATTTGGTTATTCACAGTAGTCTATATTTGTAATATGTTGTAATTTCATTTTCTATAAAATTCTGTACAATCGTTATAAGAATCGGTTCTATAACCGTTTTGGAACTTATATAGAACCTAAAAAATAAAAGTTATTAAATCGGTTCTATAACCGCTTTGGAACTTTTATAGAACCTAAAAATAAAAGTTATAGAGCTATATAGGAACCTAAAAAATAAAAGTTATAGAGCTATATAGGAACCTAAAAAATAAAAGTTATAGAGCTATATAGGAACCTTAACTTATACTTTTATAGTCTGATATTTAGGTTCTTTTTAACGGTTATTCAGAATAAAGGTTCTTCATAACTCTTTCAGTAAGAACCTTTATATAACAGTTTCAAACAGTTATTTCGCAACCTTTTCAAGCCCTGCTTGTTAATAACCGCTCGTACGCCCCGCATCGCCAGTGCGTCAACACCGTGCAAACTAGTGGTAACTTACACACTTTTATTTATTATTTAACCGCGACACTTACATTTGTACAATAATCAGTTATTGAATACACGAATGGTGTTCACGTGTAAATCGAGTCGATTTCGTTAAACCCATCTTTTACCCAGCGATCCTTATAATATTAGTAGCACTCACCCACTGATACAGCTTTACCGCTCGAGTTGTATCAAACATAAATTAAGAGTTACGAGGCATTACTAACATTTCCCGCGATTCCCTGATCTAGCATCAGGTTCGTTCGCAACCCTTCATCCAAAACAAAGCATCTTCTCCAACCCAGTGGCTCCCCGATTTCGCATCGGGTTCGTCCACGAAACCTTACCCTCCTACGGCTCCCTGATTTCGCATCAGGTTCGTCCGTATCCTACAGCTCCCTGATTTCGCATCAGGTTCGTCTGTAAATCTACCAACTTCCGAACAGCTCCCTGGTTTCGCACCAGGTTCGTCTGTGAATAATCCAACCTCCTAACAGCTCCCTGGTTTCGCACCAGATTCGTCTGTGAACTCTATCCTAGTGACTCCCCGATTTCGCATCGGGTTCGTTGACGACGTTTCACCCTCCTGCGGCTCCCTGATTTCGCATCAGGTTCGTCCGCGTTTGACTCCATTCCTAGGGGCTCCCTGATTTCGCATCAGGTTCGTCCTCGCCGTCAACAATCCTAGCGGCTCCCTGATTTCGCATCAGGTTCGTCCGCGCACCTAACTAACAAACTCATAAACCATATTCCTTGAGAAATATCCTTCTCGCCGGTCTCTCGCGTTGCCGCAGCCCCGGCTCGTAACAAGGGTAATGAAATGAATAAAAATCATCATTACTATTATCAAGTGCAAGGACAATTGCACATAACGAAAAGGCAACGGGCTTACTTTTGTTTATGGACGCTGTTCGAGATTCGGTAGTTCCGATCTCCGCCACACCCCAACTCACCGCAGCACCTCCTGGACTGCGGAACGCCAAGACCGATCCACAATCAATCGGCCAATCATCTGCGCTCCTCAACCAACGATCATCCAATCAGCGCAGCGCGTGAAACGGTTTCAGCCGGTTGTAGAATACGCGTAGCAAATCACAGTTCAACACATCTGTGGCTCAACCAATCAGATTTCCCCACGTCGGTCGATCGTCGAGAATGTTCGAGACGACCCGTACAGGAAGTCTGATTGTCCAACGGTTTTCAATCTTGTTCACGCAGAGTATGTGAGTAGACGCGTCGGTTTTACTGAAACGTTTAACACGTAACGCGTGAATATTCTCATAGATCTCATTCTCAGTAGTGCTCACAGTTCTCACCAAATTACTTCTCGCTCTGCATCAAGCTAGTACTCATGTCAATTAATTGCTTTCTCTAAAACGCTCAATTCTCACTTCTCTCACGCGAATCGATTGTGGATCGTGGTCGAGGCTCGTCCACGTGGCGGTCGGTGTGTGTGGTGCTCATTGTTCTCAATAACTCTCACTATTGTTCAATCAAAGTTCTGCTCACCGCTCAGCTCTGTGACGCACACTCAACGAGTGTTTTATAATAAAGACAACGAAACATTTTATCTCAATAAGTGCATTGTGACTTTCGTACATAACCTCCCCGGCATACTCACGCTCATCGGGTTATCTTATTCGCGATCATTTGTGGTCCTTTGAGCCGGATTGGTGTGTGAAGTTCAGTGCAGTGCTCACTTCGAAAAGCTCATTCTCGATTCTCAGTGCTCACCATGGCGGATGAAGAGAACAACTCCACCACGTCGAATCCCGAGTCGAGATCGACATCACCAAATCCTTCAGGAACGCTCCAGGGTCCTCAGGACCAAGCTGCGCAAGCCTCCGGCAAGACGAGGTCCTCGTCTCCGTCAACGACGCCGGCACCGCTCATCATAAAAGCGCACTCACAGGCGTGTCGCTTCCAGACTCTGCAAGAATTGCAGTCTGAGGTCCCGGAGGATTTGGAATCGACGACTCCCAACGAAGTGCAGTCCCAACGGCGTTCCTGACGGAGCATGCAAACATAGAGGAGTTTTGGCCGGTGAAATGCATGAACCACGAGTATTTCGCGTCGGGCCTCCTAGCCCGAGAGACGAAGCTCGTGGCAGCGCTCAGGCGCTCACTCCGACGCCTCATTACTCATCGAGTGAACTCTGCTCAACCCAGCATGTCCAGCACAACGGCCACAACATCCACGAGCAGAGCTGCCAAGCTACCCGAGCTCGCCATCCCCAAGTTCACGGGGAACTATTTAGAGTGGCCTGCATTCAGTGAGTTGTTCACCTCACTCATAATCAATGACACTCGGCTCATGGAAATTGACCGTCTTTATTACTTGAGGGCCAGCCTAACAGGGGAGCCGTCAAGACGTGTCAATGCGTTTCCGCTCATGGGCTCATCTTTCCAAGCGTGTTGAGAATACCTCAACAAGCGGTTCTCAAATAAGCGGCTGCTCATTAAGGAGCAGCTTAACAAGCTGCTCACAATGAATCCCATCACCACGCGGTCCGCGACTGCACTCAAAGACCTGGCTGCAACTTTCACGGAGGTCAACGAGTCGTTGGTCGCGTTGAAGGCTGATCAGGACATGCACAACTGTCTGATGGTGCATGTCCTAACCAACAGCCTCGACAAGGTCACCCGAGAGGCCTGCGAAACCTCTCTCTCCAATTCCGCAGAGTGCCCTCGGTACCAGGATCTGCTGGCCTTCGTGGAAAAAAAGGGTGGGGCCCTGGAACAGATGGAGTCTTCGACGAAGAAGCCAGCTGCACCTGCGACCTCCACCACACGCTCAGCTCAGCGCAAGTCAACAGCTCACCCTGCGACGCAGGCAAAACAGCCAGGGGCTAAGACATCCACAAAGGCTCAGTCGTCGCAGTATCCATGCGACTGGTGCAAAGCCGAGCACTATATTGTGGCATGCCCTCAGTTCCGAATTACCCCTTAAGGGGGTAGACACGTCACGTGGTCTGGCCGATTCGGCAGGTCGGTATTACAGCAGGTTTTTTCTGCACTGAAATGGTATTACCCATAGATACGCGGCTGCCTGTGCACGCGAGAGCGAGCTGTTTGCTATTTCCATATGTTACTTTGAATGTGGAAAGAAATTCTCAGCTGTTGCGTTGTACTTTTTAAACAGAAAGTCTGCTGGTACTGCAAACGTAGAAAATTCATTGTACATTTACTTGAAATGTGCTTATGCTACAATATTCTACGTTGGCAGTAAGGAATTATAAGTGAAAAGGAAAAATAGATGAGGGCATGTCCCCAGAAAATGAAGTTTGTTAAGATAGACATTTTTTAATTAGCAAAACACTGAAACTGAACATGAAATACACATCCTATGCAGAAAGCAGTTATGAACAAACATATATAAAATTGTGTTTGATGTTCTATCCAACGCGTGATTATTATGTGGTCCCTCCTCGAAGTGACAGAAAATATAACCTATGTATATGCTATAAGACAATAAATATTTAGCGGCTATTTCGTTGTATTACGCTACATTTGTGAACTTTTCATCATCCTTCCGAAACATTATTATTACGCCGCAACAGTATCTTTAGGAAATCGAGTATAGCATATAGGTTATATTCTCTGTCACTTGGAGGACCGGATTTTCTGTCCTCGAAGTGACAGAAAATATAACCTATATGCTAGACCCGATTTCCTAAAGATACTGTTGCAACGTAATAATAATGTTTCGGAAGGATGATAAAAAGTTCACAAATATAGCGCAAAAGAACGAAATAGCCGCTCAACATTTATTGTCATATAGCGTATACATAGGTTATATTTTCTGTCACTTCGAGGAGGGGACCATAGACATATATAGACGGCGGAGCGTAAGCTGAGGGGGGTGGCAAGGTTCGCGGTAAGGGGAGCGATACGAGTAAATCGGATAACGCTGTGGTTATGCATGCCGAATGCATCCGAAGCTAACCGACGCGCCTGTATCTGAACCTATGCCTTTACCCCTCCAAGCCTTCCTTCGCCACGCCGATAGTCCCATCTTCTGATCTGTCTATATATGTCTATGGAGGGGGCCACGTAATAATCACGCGCATCCAGCATGCGCATTTTTTTTATGAAAAAATTATTTAAATCGGACTATTTTTAACGAAACGGGCTTTCAATTCTGCAAACAAATTTTTCACGTAATTTCCTTAATTATGGTTTGAGTTGTATCATTTTTGGGGCCAATTTGATTGAGAAAGTATAAGGAATCGATTGACGCCACGATCGCAAGGATCTGATTAGAAATTGCAAAACTTCAGATTCATCAGTGCTTAGTGCGCAACATTGTATGGCCCCGCTGGTTTCAAGCGTCGAAGCCGACGAAACTCAGCGAGACACATGTGTAAAATAACATATTTGCAGTTTTATAATTGAAGATGTAGTGAACGTTACAGGACTGTCTTTATATATGGCTCTCACAAACAAAATCGCCTGACTTGTTAGACATGAAACCGGGCATACAAATGGTTGCGCATATCGCCGAAAGCATCAGAAAGAATATGTACAGTCTTCCAATGTTTCAATTGTTGAGAAGCCTTTGGGCTCAGTTTATCGGGAAAGACCTACCCACCCCACTGTTTTGCTTTCTCGTTGCGAGCGTGGACCTTCGGGTCCTAGTAGACCGCCCGTTGACAGCCGAGAACAATAAAACCGACGAGCTAGATAAAATACCTAGTACAGAAAAATAAAATGTTCGTGTTTTTGATAAGTATTGATGAAAGTATTACCGATGAATTTTTTAGGATTTCCCGATGAAAATGATATCAAACATGGAGCAATTCGATCAATTTTTATTGAACGTAGAGTGTGTTCTAATCATGTATTCATAAGAAAAAATAGACTGAATGGCTTCGTGTCTTGACTCACCAACAATCCATGAATGGTAACACTCTCATCAAGGTGTAATGAGAAATTTTGAACATTTCGTATTCAGTACTGGATGACTCATGTCGCCGTCGACCGAGGGTGTACCGCTGGTGCGCTATTTCACTCGCACTCGGTTCACATCGTTCGGTCTCGTTGTCAAGCGGTTCGAGCGAGGGCCCTAATAGGGGTGAATTTATTTGGGAAACAAAAGTCGCGTCATTCATGACACCTACTCGCGAACAGATATACATATGTATGTACGAGAAGAAACAATGCAATTGCCCGATGACTTGAAGCAACATTTCAATAGGTAAATGCATGAAACTCTGGGATCAGGAATTCCGAACCCAGTGGGGCATATGTAAGAACTGGCGAAATTCAACAATAGTTCGTCGTCTAAATTTTACAAGTATTTATTTGACGTGAATATAAAGTTTGTTAGCAAAGTATTTCTCGATTTGAGTTCTGTAGAAGGCTGATTTTCCTTCGCCATGGAAAGTCCCCTCTTGTCCTTCTTGCTGGCAATCATGCGACTCGCTGAGTTTCGTGGGCTTCGGCGCTCGAAACCAGCGGGGCCATACAATGTTGCGCGCTAAGCAGTGACAAATCTGCAGTTCTGCATTTCTAATCAGATTTTTGCGAAAGTGACGTCAGTCGATTCCTCATGTTTTCTCGATCAAATTGGCCCCAAAAATGATATAATTCGGACCAAAATTAAGGAAATTACGTGAAAAATTTGTTTGTAGAAGTGAAAGCCCGTTTTGTTAAAAATAGTCCGATTTAAATTATTTTCTGCCAATATAACCGGGAGAATGCCAAGAATCCAATGGTGTCACTTTCATATTGATACGATGAAAAATAAACAAATTCTGTTTCTTTATAATCGATGACACATCGCCGAGCACGGCGATCTCGCGCGGCTCGGGACACAAAGGTTCTCGTCGGTTATTCGAACTTTTAAGATCGTATTCAGATTTATTGGTCGGTGAGTTTCGTAACTAGGGGTGTGCGGTTACCCGATTTTTCGGGCTCGGGACGGGCCGGCCACTTTCGGGCGGGATCGGGCGGGGTCCCGATACTTTCGTATTGCTCGAGATCCCGACAGTTTCGGGACCCCGAGACTCGATTCGGGCTACAAGCATAGCCGCCATGAGCGGACAATTTGATTTCAGGTCGGCTCGGCAAAACTCGAACGCGATCGGACGATATCGTTACCAGTAATAGATTACAATTATTACCTGAGAACATAGAAAAATTATGTTTCTTACACTGTAATTTGAAATAATAAAATATTCGCCTCCTGTATATTGTTGTTATTATGAAACATCCAGGAAATATTCCTTTTTGTATGCTTATAGTTCGTACGTTTTCTATTTTAAATCTGAACCTATCCGGAAAAAGATAATACCCTATATATTCCCTTTACATAAAGTAGTAAGTATGAAGTATATTTTATTCAGATTTTAAAATATTGTCGATCTAAAAATAGTCTTCTTCCCAAGTTCTGAACATGGTGTTTATTTACGTACGTATATGGACGTATACAGTATTCACAGACTATTTGGTAGCAATGAAAATACATATATATGTAAATAAATAATAAGATACAAATTATGATTCAACAGGAGACAGAAAGGTAAAAACTTATCACTCTGGTATCGATATAAATGATATACATAATTCTTTCCGTCTCGGTCCGCTCGTAATAGCTGGCTTTCGAGCCGATCGCGTCCGAGTTTTGGCAAGCCGACCTGAAATCAAATTGCCCGCTCATGGCAGTCATGCTAGTAGCCCGAATCGAGTCTCGGGATCCCGAAACTGACGGGATTTCGAGCAATACGAAAGTATCGGAACCCCGCCCGATCCCGCCCGAAATTTTCCGACCCGTCCCGAGGGCCGAGAATCCGAGCCGCGGGACGATCCGCATACTCCTATTCGTAACGCGTATTCTCTCGTCATCGCAGAACACGAGTGAGCCAAAAGTGGTGGGGATAGCGCCAAGCTTCTGTCATGTATAGGCCAAACCGAGCTGCAGCGTAGAAATACACGCATCAGAATAGGTGTGCCTTAGGCCTTAGCTCCGAAAAAATTCAGGAGCTTTATTGGACAGAACATTGATTCTTTCTCGATAGCTTCATCTCGTATTGGTCTACGCATAAATTCGTGACGCACACAACTACATATGTACTACGCTGACAATAAGAATAAATAACAGCCACACGGCTACGTTCAGACGGGGCCGAGCAGCATTCCCATTACCCCACCATACCCTTCGGTGGCTAGGGAACTCCAACTGACAAATCCACGATCGTCAGATGGTGATGGCTGATTTCTCCTCGATCGCTGTTCGCGAAAACGAATCGACCGGCCAATATATTTGAATGCGACCTTAGGATAAAGATATAATGAAAGATGAAAAATTATTCGAAGCCAAAGATGAAAGGCCTTCGAATAAACAAAGGAAACTAATAAATACCCGAAGCTAAATAGAATTTTAGATTTAAGGTACACACACCCTCCCCCCAATCCTCGTGTCGATCGGCCACTGGGGCCATTCGGAAGTATATTCTTTTAATTAAATAATGCCCATCTCTGCATAGGAGCGTAAAGAATTACAAAAAAAATCAAGGAGTCAACTGTTGACCGATTTGGAGACTTTTCCTTGTTATATGTTATATACAATAGTCGGAAGAATAATAATAAAAGCAATAATTGCAAATAATTGCTGTAACTTCCACATTCTGAAAATATGATATCAGTAAATCACTACTTCCAGTGTTATTAAAAAATTCCAATCTCTTTTTTTATTTGAAATAATATGGCCGTATAATTATAACATATATTCGGCAGCGGTGATGTATGTGTTACAGTAAAAGCGTGAATTTATTAAATGAACACAGTTTCCAGCAGTTTCTAGTCAATGTATGCCTAAAATGCATATAATCTAACCTACAATCGTCCAAAAATACATACATTGACTGTATCTCGCTTTTGCTGTGGCACATGTATCCAGCTAACGTTTCAGTTTTGCTATGATTCCACGTTGGCAGACCTCCCGAGTAGGCGCCATCTCGTATCCACTACCTGAACTAAATTTGTCACGTGACTTGTTCTGTATTATCTCCAATATGGCGGAACTCGTATTTGGGAATGCAATCACGGGGATACGTTTTTCGTCCTTATATGAACAGATTTTAGGCTGGGCGAGGTCTCATTCGAAAGAGGAAGGTTCAGTGCAGGGCGCTCTGGTCATCATTTGAGTCACAAAACTCTTTTAGTGACCTAAAAATACTTGGATTCATGCGGGTGTATTTTGTCGACTTTTGCTCCACTTTGAACACTCGTATTATTAGATATCAACACAATTTCGTTGAACCATGACCAGAGCGCCCTGCACTGAACCTTCCTCTTTCGAATGAGACCTCACGCAGCCCAAAATTCGCTCATATAAGGACGAAAAACGTATCCCCCCAAACCCATGTTTCAGGCATATTATGTGGGTATTACAGCGCGCTGCATTACCCGTGTCTACCCCCTTAAACTGCTCACAAGCTTATATTCACTCTCTCATGCTCACTCTAGAGTGATTTTAAATAAATAGACGTTCATATTTCAAGTGCTGTGCGTGAATCACCTTTCTTACCGTCGAACCTAACCTTACCAGCATCCCTCGCTCAGAACTCACCCAATATCAAACAGGTCTAAAATATAATAAAATTTGAAAATACAATAAAAAGCGGCCTTTTCGTTAATCCGTATATTGCTCTGTCAGCGGGTGGTAGGTATAGATACATGGTGATTTCGCACCCGTAAGCACTGTTGTCCGTCGTCGAAGTGCGGGACAATTCTATCATAAACCGCGACTCTGCTGAGACGCTCTGGCCGTTCAACCTGGCTAGTTCTTCGGAAACGACAGTTTCCATTAGGCCCGAAATATACTAAAATTTTATAACTGAGGTTCCCGTTCCTTACGCGTAGCGAGGTCAATATAGTGTATTTAGTTTTTACTAAAAAGTTGAAATTGAAGAATTCTACGTATCCGTATTTCACAGTTTGGTCTGTAGTTCACGTTGACAAATTTACGCCAAAGTGGATCATCAATTTATAAGAAGAAGGAGTAAAAAATTACTACTTTTTAATATATTGTTTAAACAAATTGATATATTACAAATCTAATTTCGTCGTTGAATTCTTTAAAAAAAAAATACATCAGTTTCTCCTAACAGATTATTCTCTATAGTGCATATTTTCCGAGATATTTGGGCAAACGTGTTTTTTACCTCAAGATACGGATGATTGCTTGTAGTTTGCGGATCGTCCCGAGGCTCGGGTTCCCGGCCCCCGGGACGGGTTGGAAAATTGCGGGCGGGATCGGGCGTGGTCCCGTTACTTTCGTATTGCTCAAGATCCCGTCAGTTTCGGGATCCCGAGACTCGATTCGGGCTACAAGCATAGCCGCCATGAGCGGACAATTTGATTTCAGGTCGGCTCGGCAAAACTTGGACGCGATCGGCTCGAAAGCCAGCTATTACGAGGGAACCGAGACGGAAAGAATTATAAGTACATATCATTTATATCGATACCAGAGTGATAAGTTTTTACCTTTCTGTCTCCGGTTGCATCATAATTTGTATCTTATTATTTATTTACATATATATGTATTTTCATTGCTTCCAAATAATCTGTGAATACTGAATATGTCCATATACGTACTTAAATAAATACCATGTTCAGAACTTGGGAAGAAGACTATTTTTATATCAAACAATATTTTAAAATCTTAATAAAATATACTTCATACTTACAAGGAGAGTATTTTAGGTGTCCGCCTCCGATCATTTTGATTTTTGGATATGTTATAGAGGACCGAAAAATAAGAAATGCGTGTTTTTTTATTTTTCCCCGTTTTCATATTTGGGGGATGAAAACTGCGTTCAAAGTTAGGGTTGAAAAATCATTTTTGTGGAATATCTCGAGAACTATTAGAGATAGGGGAATAGTGTCAATGGACGATTTTTGTGTCTTTGAATGCGAAATATGACTGACTCACCAGATTTTCAAAAAGTCCATTTGTTTAAATAATACATAAAAAATTGTTATTTTTTTGTTAATAATTCTTGTAAATCTTCATCTATATTCATGCAAATTTATTTTCTCATACTTCACAGCCGAACCCAAAATACGGATAAATCAGAATTTGTATTTCCTACAAATTAACAAATATAATTATTATTGAAGTTTACTTATAGTAAGATGTCCTCCTACAGGGAAATGTAGTTCTCAAGTTATCTAGAAATAAAATTCTAAACAAAACATATCTAATACGCATATAATTTCCTTCTGTATACTAGATATTACTTCTAGCGTGAACAAAATTGCCATTTCGAGTACGAGGTGTCTGTAGCGCTACGTCCTCAAATGAATGTGTTTACATTATCGCAGACCTTATGGTTCATATTGATCACAAAAATGGTATTCATGAAAGAAGTGTTTTAAACAAAATGATTTCTGACATCACGAGCATCTAATTACAGCTGTCTCATCGCATAGTGCACATTTCGTTTGTGTATCCTGGTCAAAAGCGAAGTACACAGGTTCTCAAAATCTCCTGCTTTCTCGTCTATATACCCACTTTTATACCAGGAATACTGAAATAAATGTGCGTATCTCGGTGAAGACAGTTGGTTGTGCACAAGCGACTGTAATTTAATAATATTATTCCTTAAATGTAGATTAATATCGGAATTGTATAACAGTACATCGTCAGAAAAGCGTCTAACGTAATTTTTCCACACTCTAAATCCGTACACATCCAGAGGCTGGATTCGTCCCGTGGTACCTTGTGGTATTTTCTTAATTATGATTTCTTTACCAGCTGGTTTCGCACTATGCACATCTTGTTCGCAGTGTCCACTCCAAGAGTCTAGTAACAACACACTTGTTTGTTTGGTTTTAGGAAAAAAGACTTCTTCCAACCAGGTTTCGAAATGAGCTGCAATATTAAATTAAAATCCATCGTAACTACACATATATGTATAGTTCAATTTCAATTATCAATAAAAGATTGCTTAATTAAGATAATTTCAAAATATACATTACCAGATGTGAGTTTCCCAGATTTTGATGCCGTCACGTACACGTTCGTTGGCTTAAATAATGTTTTTCTAACTATTGGTCCAAATTCTCCATCTGCTTCTTTCAAGACCATAAAGAGGGGTGACAACAATCTTCCATCCGCAGTTATTGTTGGTTGTATTGTATAACTATGTGTCGTTGACGCTACAGATTGTACAACACATTCTACTTTTTTTTGGCCTTCCGCTGATAAGGTCCGTCCAGTATGTATTTCTAATTGAAATCCACTTTGATCTGAATTATATATATTTTGAGATCCATACGTTGCAATCAAGGGCTTCACTTCCTTAACAGAATCTGCAGCTTTAACTTTCAAAACTTCATCGTCTTCTATTGCCGATCTTGTAACAAATTTGGTTATTTTTCGTGAAACAATGCGATGGGCTTTTTTAAAATTATTTACCCACTTTCTAGAAGCTTTAAAAGCGTTGTCGTTATTACCCTGCTCTTTGTATGCGTTCAGAGCCCATTGCCGAATGTGTCTGTCATGCAAAATATAACCAGCGCCAATAGCTTTTCTCATAGTTTCTACTACAGACTCGGAAACTTTTGTTAACTTTTCGTTTTTAGTTCCTCCTGCTTCAATTTGATGAACCCATCGTCGTAATTGACGTTCAGAAGAAACAAGTTGAAAATTATGTTGAACTGTAGTAAGCTTTCGTCTTTTCTCTGCTCCTTTCCAAAATTCAACTGCGCGCCGCTTATATTTAATGTCAACATCTTTATCACGCTGCGAACAAACTCCTGTATATGATTCTTCAGTCCAGTCTTCATCTGTATCGTCTACAACCACAGGTTCCGCTTCACACTCTTTAAACTGATCTAGAAAGTCTAATGAAGCTACTTCCGATATTTCGATATCATTAAATTCAAATATACTATCGAGCAACAGCTTTTGAATGGAGTCTTTTAACCGTATTTCCTCTCTCGTTATTGGAGTTTCCATCAAATACATACTTTGAAATGATACTAACAACAAGTTGATCACAATCAATGGATTAACAATCATTTTCTATTACGAAAATGGTACTTACAAAGTCACTTCTGTGGATTCGTCACACACTCGGATACAACTGAAGAAGTAGCCAGAAACCGAGAGAATATATACTGACTTATCGCAAACAAACAGCAGTACGTAAGTTGATATATTTAACTTTTATTTTCGAATCTGAAGAATGTATAAACAAACTGATATCTCATTGTCAGCGTGGTAAAAATAGCAGAAAAAGTGAAATCTTGTAAAATGTAGTTAGCCACATACACATGTATGTTCCATACGAAATAAAACTACTGTCAATCCATTAACAATTGACGTCGTCTAAATTGATTAATTTTCTCAATTGTGTGATCCTATGTGCTAAACAATGGCAAGCACAAATCTAATAAGTAAATTACTCCTTTTCAGAACTACCATATGTTTATAAACGGAAAAACAGGAATTGAACTTGCACATACTATTTTACTTTAACCAAAATGTTTCTAACTATATTTTAAGGTCTTCGCATACATTCAAACTAATTACGATAGCCAATCACGTTAAGGGCGCAGTGCGCCGCTTGCAATAGAACGTAGCGCTACAGACATCTCGTACTCGAAATGGCAATTTTGTTCACGCTAGAAGTAATATCTAGTATACAAAAGGAAATTATATGCGTATTAGATATGTTTTGTTTAGAATTTTATTTCTAGATAACTTGAGAACTACATTTCCCTGTAGGATGACACCTTACTATAAGTAAACTTCAATAATAATTATATTTGTTAATTTGTAGGAAATACATATTCTGATTTATCCGTATTTTCGGTTCGGCTGTGAAGTATGAGAAAATAAATTTGCATGAATATAGATGAAGATTTACAAGAATTATTAACAAAAAAATAACAATTTTTTATGTATTATTTAAACAAATGGACTTTTTGAAAATCTGGTGAGTCAGTCATATTTCGCATTCAAAGACACAAAAATCGTCCATTGACACTATTCCCCTATCTCTAATAGTTCTCGAGATATTCCGCAAAAATGATTTTTCAACCTTAACTTTGAACGCAGTTTTCACCCCCCAAATATGAAAACGGGGAAAAATAAAAAAACACGTATTTCTTATTTTTCGGTCCTCTCTAACATATCCAAAAATCAAAATGATCGGAGGCGGACACCTAAAATACTCTCCTTGTTAGTAGGTACTTTATGTAAAGGGAATATATAGGGTATTATCTTTTCCGTGATAGGTTCAGATTAAAATAGGAAACGTACGAACAACTATAAGCATACAAAAAGGAATATTTCCTGCATGTTTCATAATAACAACAATATACAGGAGGCGAATGTTTTATTATTTCAAATTAACGTGTAAGAAACATAATTTTTCTATGTTCTCAGGTAATAATTTTAATCTAGTACTGGTAACGATATCGTCCCATCACGTCCGAGTTTTGCCGAGCCGACCTGAAATCGAATTGACCGCTCATGGCGGTCATGCTTGTAGCCCGAATCGAGTCTCGGGATCCCGAAACTGTCGGCATCTCGAGTAATACGAAAGTATCGGGACCCCGCCCGATCCCGCCCGAAAGTTGCCGGCCCGTCCCGAGCCCGAAAAGTTGGGCACCCGCACACCCACGATATTTGATGAGTTTCGAATAAAATTTCTGCCTTTTATTCGAAACCAATTTTTTATTTAAAATAATTATTTCCCATCTCTGCTTCAGAGTAACTTCGTTTCCTACTCCATTGTCAGGGAAACATCTTTCGATTTAACATAAGAAGTTGTTTCTTATTTATGTTGACGGAGGAACATGCCGCATCCGATTCCCAAAAATTAATCAGACTGATCAGCCAGAGCATCTCGCCCCAGGGTCGCAGTTTATGGCCATATTGTCCCGCGAATCGATTGGCGGTTAACAACAGTACCTACGCGCGGGTCTGAAACCATCGTACGCCCTACCCACCGACACAGCAAAATACGGATTAACTCATTATCAGACTGAAGAATGCCTAAAATTATTAAAGACGGTGCCACATTCTTAATTGCACTTTAGAAATGCTAACAAACAGATGTTGTCGAAACATTCTTAAGAAAATAAGAAATTACCGGTCGATACAACGAATGCACAACGACTGTCCAACGCACAGTGGACGTCAATTCCAAGAATAGAGACAAAATTCAACATGCCATTTTTTCCAATCAAAATTATTATTATTATTATTATTATATCATATCGACGGGAGAACCCTTTAGACTACAAAATAGATTAATACTGTACATGAGGTATGGCATATAAAATTAAAATTAAAATTAAAATTAGAATTAAAATATAAAATTAAAATACATGTATACAAATGTATAAAGTATAACAGAAGATATAAGATATAAAGAACACAAACAAACATAACAATCTGCAAACAAGCAACAAAACCTTATCAATGAAACGGACATTAAGGAGGTGACGGTCTCCTAAGCACTAGAGCCCTAAATGTAGCCAGGGAGTCTAAGCACAAATCGATATCAGGGCATTGGTTTAATTCACCCATAGCACGATTAATAGGGTCCGCAGAGTAATAGCGATATTCGGGGACACACGCAACAAAAAGGGGTCTAGAACGCAGTGATCGTTGCGGAGCATTAAAACAAATCCGCGCAACAAGCTCGTGGCAGTCAATCTGACCATGGAAAACTTTATAAAGAAATAATAGGTCAGAACAAACACGGCGGTCGCTAAGAGTTGACAGCCTCGTTTTTTGCAAGGCTGGACCGTAATTGTGGTCACTGAACCGCATAGGGCTACCTGAGGCCCTCATGGCCAACCTAAGGAACTTGTGCTGGACCCGTTCGATTAAGCTGGTATATTGTTTATGTCTAGGGCTCCAAATCACCGACGCATATTCGACCTGTGGCCTCACTAGTGCTACATATAGCAACTTCAATGTCCTAATTTGTTTGAAGTGTTTACCGAAACGGGCTATAAACCCAAGGGTTTTCATAGCTTTACAAGTGATATTACGATAGTGGTTGCGAAAATCCAGACCTGACGTGAACGTAACACCAAGGTCCAGGACTTCCGCAACCACAGACAATGTGGTATCACCTAAATTATATGTTGAAGGAATGCCGCTGACAGCCCTGTGTATCCTTAATAATACACATTTACCAGCATTTAACCGCATCCTATTAACGGTACACCACTGCTCAAATCTATAGAGATCGGCTTGCAACAGATCCACATCGAGAGCCCCGTTAATAGTGCGGAAAATCTTTAGATCATCCGCGTACATAAGAAATTTTCTGTGGATAAAAACCTCCTTAAGATCATTAATAAGGAGAAGGAACAGGAGAGGACCGAGGTGTGATCCCTGCGGAACACCGGAGGTCACCTTGACCGGATCGGACAACCGATCCTGCACCCTGATCACCTGCACACGGTCAGGATACAATGATCAACCGAATCGAAGGCTTTCCGGAAGTCGGTATACACGGTATCAACCTGAAGACCCTCATCCAGCGCAGTAGAAATGAAGCAGTGGTATACCGCTAGATTGGTTGTCGTCGAACGACCAGGAACGAATCCGTTAAGTGCTCCGTTATTATCTCTTCAAAGATCTTAGGTATGACCGATAGTTTACAAATAGGCCTACAGTTTCTAACATCCAAGCGGTCGCCTGCCTTGAATACAGGGGTAACGAAGGTGGTCTTCAGAGCTGCAGGGAAAATTCCCTTAGCTAGTGATGAGTTAAAAATATGCCAGAGGGGCCTAGAAAGGATGAAACGACACTCCTTTAGAAACAGGGGCGGAACCCCGTCATATCCTGGACCCTTGGATGTATTAAGGGAGTCAAGCTTCGAATAGATTTGACCAATGGAAATTGAAATTGAATGAATGTTCACATCACTGTAAGAGGACGGACCAGGATTCAGGGCAGGCGCCGCTCCGACCTGAGGGGTATACAGGGTGTCCCACCTAAGACTGGACAGCCGGTTTTCTCCTAAACTATTGGAGATAAAAATATAAAAAAAATAGGGAATTGCATGGTTCGAGGGGGGCAATTTATTAGCGCGAACGAATTTTGTTTTCGATTATTATTTTAAAAGATGCGATGGTCAAGTTCGGTTTTTCAAATGGAACTATTTTTATAAAGACCTGAGTTGATAGTGCGTTCCAAGACAAATCCAATAAGCTAAAATGTATGCATTTTATTTCCACTGGTTTTTAAGATATTGCGCTTGCAAATTTACTGATTTTCACTGGAAGAAAACCCTCTGGAATAGCAAGGACCGGGGCGGTCTTACTGGCGCTACGGGTGGCACTGCCTGTTGAAATAGATACTTACCTGCCAAAGGTAAGGCAGGCCCAAAGGCTGGACAATTCTTTTCCGTCAGAAATGCTACTTAGGTAGGTACATCTGCGGAATCGAGAAGCTCGCCGTTACTTTTATTTCGCACTTGCTTCTACGCTCGGATGGCCGGTTCTTTTGGGAGGGATGCAAGCTGGATTGGTGAAATATCCATTACAGCGTATTAAGAATTTCTTTTCTTCATCGTGTCGAAAGGGAAGTGAGGCCAATGGATTCCTTATGTTTTTCTGATGAAAATCATACCAAATATCATGCAAATCGGACTACTTTGACACAAGCTATTTCTATTCCCTACGTAAAAGTTGTCCCATTTACACGACATTTGGTATGATTTTCATCAGAAAACCCCAAGGAATCCATCGGCGACACTTCCATATCCATACTATAAAGAATAAAGAATTATTTTATTTCCTAAACAGATACAGGGTAATTCTGCAGCAACACCCGTTAAGGAGATGCGGCCTGGTACCCCGTGGCGAGGACAACCCCTCGCAGTGCCTGACCGAATTTTATGGCTTTCGACCCGCGAAGGGGTTCGAGTGCCTAATAAGAAGTGAGAAACCTTCGACTTGCGCATTTCTCATCAGATCTTTGCAAAAACGACACCTATCGATTCCTTATGTTTCGCCGATGAAGCAGACACCAAGAACGACGTAATTCTGACCATAATGAAGGAAATTCCATGGAATATCGATTTATATCATTTCAAGCTGACTTGACTTGGTTAAAAATAGTCCGATTTACATGATATTTGCTATGATTTTAATCGACGGAACGCCAGAAATCCATTGGCATCACTTTCCCCTTCGATACGATGAAGAAAAGAAGCAAACATTTGAAATCCTGAACATTTCTCACTTCTTAATGATATTCCAAACCCTTCGAGGGTCGAAGAGCCATAAAATTCTATGGGCACTGCGGGGTGTTGTCCTCGCCACGGGGTGACGGGCGTAGCTCCAGAATTATCCTGTATCTGTTTAGGAAATAAAATAATTCTTTATTCTTTATCGTATGGATATGGAAGTGTCGCCGATGGATTCCTTGGGGTTTTCTGATGAAAATCATACCAAATGTCGTGTAAATCGGACAACTTTTACATAGAGAATAGAAATAGCTTGTGTCAAAGTAGTCCAATTTGCATGATATTTGGTATGATTTTCATCAGAAAAACATAAGGAATCCATTGGCGTCACTTCCCTTTCGACACGATGAAGAAAAGAATTTCTTAATACGCTGTAATGGAAATTTCACCATTCCAACTTGCATCCCTCCCAAAAGAACCGGCCATCCGAGCGTAGAAGCAAGTGCGAAATAAAAGTAACGGTGCGCTTCTCGATTCCGCAGATGTACCTACCTAAGTAGCATTTCTGACGGAAAAGAATTGTCCAGCCTTTGGACCTGCCATTCCTGGCGTAGACCTTTGGCAGGTAGGTATCTATTTCAACAGGCAGTGCCACCCGTGGCGCCAGTAAGACCGCCCCGGTCCTTGCTATTCCAGAGGGTTTTCTTCCAGTGAAAATCAGTAAAGGGTATAGCCGGATAAGATGGTCAAATGTGCCCCTGAACCGAATTCAAATCACGATGGGTCATTCGAAAGCTTATAAAAAAAGAATGATTTCTGTCAAGTTTCAACTTTGTATCTCGACCCGGGGGGTAGTAAAGGGTAAAAATAGAAAATCAGGTTTTTGCCGAATTTCTTCTATACCAGCGGAAGAAAGATTTTGAAAAAATTCAGAAGCATGTCTGTTATCGGTGCACATATTAGGAAATCGTGTCAGATTTTTAAATTGAAAAACCAAGCTGTGAAAAATAAAAAACGCCAAAAAATGCTGAAAAATGCCGGTTTTGTATCGAAGCAGTCGTGATACTATAATTATATTTTTACTGTAAGTCCGCATCATTGTTACTATTGTCTTGAATTTTTTTCAGATTTTTCAATTTGGTGCGCCGCAGTTAAAAAAAATTAAAAACCGATTTTTTCGTCGATTTTTCCGTGTCAGGGTAACTTATACGTCGAACTGCTTCATGAAATAAGTGTTTTATGTGATCTTCAATGTTTCTACATACCGCAAAGCAACATATGAATTAGAGAAATTGGAAAAACCGAATCATTTGAAACTACGCTATGCACCTTACATTGAAAAGTATCAACCATATTTTTCAACGGTGTCAGCGGCGCAGTGTTAAAGTGTCGAGCTGCTAAACCAATGCAAACTTTTTGAACGTAGGTTCGAGCCTCGAACTTACAAGTACCCCTTATATATATTTCCTAATTATATGACAAAATAATCAATATTTATTTTCAAATGTTTTAAGACTATTTTAAAAACATATTAACCTGAAATATACGTAATAATGAGTTTGGATTGCTTTTTATGCCACCGTTTGTCTTGTCAAGTATCCTATCAATTACGGTATTGTTTAACATTTCCTACACTATATTAATATGTGAAGGTGGTTTTTAAATCTCTTACCTTTAACAATTATGGATGGATAACAAAAAAAATCGTGTGTGGTGTATTCAATCTTCATCGCTGTCTTCGTTAATTACAGGTGTCACGTGTTCATTGTTGAATATTTTACTGAGAATTTCTGCAGGCCTTACAGTTTTTGATAGGTATCGAGCATGTGACAAATAATAAATTATTGCAGCTATATGTGAACTGCACCCGACGGTACGGTTACCATTTGCACATTCACAACAATAGCGTTTAATTCAGGAATAGCCTATTGAGTTTGGTGCATAATCAATATAACACCTGTAGGTTTTACTGTTAATATGTCGCGATCTTACTTTGAATTTAATAATATTATTTCTCTGTTTAAGACAACGAAGATTAATATTGTTCTCTTCATCCATCAATTCTGCTAAATATGAGATTGCTTGAGACAATTGATAGGAGCCAGTAAACAGAATTTTGAGATCTTTCTCTGTCATTTCCGGAAAATCAAGAAGCTCGGTAGATGATAGTTGATTAAATGGAATCTTTCGTCTATTCCAATGTTGATTTTCCACTTCCACTGACAAAGAATTCTCACTGCTTTTTTGAAATGACATTCTTTCTACTATTTCATCACAAAGTTCTACGTCCGAATTTAAGCGTTTCCCGAATGTATTATTTAAAAAACACGCTATTCTACAATATAAACTGACTTTTGGAAGTAACTTATTGTCCATTTGATGGTGGAGAAGTTTGTATTTTTATCCTATGATGCCGTGAATTGCCTCGACTACCCAGCGAACTTTAGTAACGTGGCGGGACGCATTTGACTCTGCAGTTGTTAGCTGATTACGCTTGCCTTTTAACGCAGGCATGAGCACCCTGTAACCGCGTTCCTCTAAATAAGACGTTACGTCGCGAAACCCTCGATCAACAATACAAATATCCCCAGGTTTTAAAAGAGTTTGCAATCCATTTGGATCTTCCATTGCTATTTTCATAATTTGTGCATCGTTCAAGTTTGCACAAAAAGGTCCAAGAATTTCAACCACATAGCCGTTTGTGGTGCAAATTGTGAATGGTTTACACAAAGGTACTTTCCTTTGACCCGAATATGATTTTCGCTGGTATTCATTATTAGAACTTTTCTGATGCCGAATATAGGTTCCATCGAAAATCAGTGCTAATTGATCTGTTATACCATACAACTTTTTTGCAACAAGAGAGGTTTGATTTTCTATTAGGGTTTTTCGAGGAAGTGTCGCGAATCCAAAATAAGAAGGTAGAATGTCTTTTTCAAAAGAATTTATGACGGACCTACAAAAATCAGATACCTGTTGTTCGCGTTCTAATCCAGGAATTGCAGCTATCATACTGTTTGAATTACCAGTACGCAATTTGAACAAGAAAACAACAATAGCTTGTGTGACATTTCGCTGCTCAGAATTTCTCAAAGAAGTCATCATTTCCCGAAGTTTTATTAAGTTTTCCCACGTTAAACCGGTAAATACTTTTAACCGCTCTTCAGAAAGTGGAAAATCACCTATTGTATCTTTAATATTTGAATTATTATTAACGGAAAGGTATTCAAAGTAATTTCGTAATTCTTTGGTATCAATTATACTGTTATTTGAATGTATTTTTAAATTCAGAACATCTTCTTGAAACAAACGGTTCTTTAATAAATGACCAGGACAGCACCGATTTCCTTTAGGAACATATAATCTTCGCATAATAAATACCTGCTTCCTTGTTTCTGCCGGTACATTCACGATATTTTTCGTAACCCCACACACGAAACAGTGTCCTATGAGTGGAAATAATTCTAGCAAATGGCATTTCAATGTATTCTGTAGATACTTGTTCAACATTCCTCAAATCCATAAGAAACGATGGATCTTCTGTTGAGGAACACGATGGAGCAACAGATTCTGGTTCAGATTTTTCGGGTGAAGATTTGTCAGTTGAATTTTCGGGTGAAAGTATTTCGGTTGGAGATGTTCTGCGTAAAGATATTGCGGCTGATAAAGTTTCGGATGAAGAGGAGGGTTCAGCTGAAGAAGACGGACGAGCTGAAGAAGATGGTTCAGCTGAAGAAGACGGACCAGCTGAAGAAGATGGTTCAGCTGAAGAAGACGGACCAGCTGAAGAAGAGGGTTCAACTGAAGAAGACAGACCAACTGAAGAAGAGGGTTCAGCTGAAGAAAAGGTTTCAGCTGTCGAAAAAGATCGATCTCCAGAAAACGCTGTGACAGTGGATTCCTCAAACTGACGAAATTCCTGAGAATTTTCAGGATCGGAGGCGGTAGTCGTCGCTTCCTTGTACGTGTAAATGCGACACTTATTGCATAACATATCACCAATAGTTACCACTCTTTTCAGAATTTTGGAATACTTGACTGCATCAACTTCCGTCAATTTTCCGTATCTGACCATGCGATTTGCGAAGCAAAATATTACACCAAATACACTTAGCATGCAAGGTTTTCCTTTCAACACATTGTACTTTCTCAGTCGACATATTGGACACACCCACAGATAAACGCACACCGACAAAACAATATTTAAAAACACTTAAAGAAGTTACAACAATTGTAGATATAGTGGGTGAAAGCAAGTCTAATTGAAAAGTTACTACATATTGTAAAGACCAAAGCCACGACGACGCGAACTCTGTGACACTCTTTACTAGACTACCCTTGTGCATTCGCCTGTTGCGCTGCCCGCGATCCACATCCACAGCATACACTCTTGACACGCACTTCAGTTATCCAAATCTTCTACGTGCATTCTGAGAAACCATTCAGACCTCACACTCCTGACACACTCGAGACTCTAGCATAAACATCCTTCCTCGGTCCCCATCGCACTGTTCCAAACATGATGTAACGAGTTATTGTCGGTAGGACGACGATCTTGCCCCCCACCGCGAGCCCGACCGCGACGACACGCACCGCGCTCTGCCAACGGTCTTGCCCCCCACCACTCGTCCGCGGGTACCGAGAATCGGCGCGAGATGGGCATGCGACGAATGTCCTTCTCGCTGCCGAAATCCGCGGACGAGGACATATAGGCCGAGGGCATAGGCCTATTTGGCAGAGACCGCCTAGAGCGAGCGTACGAGCAAGTACACCTCTCCCGGAGACCTCCTGTGCGATTCCACGTTCTCGTGTAGAAACACTCGTTCTTGCGAAAGCCAAGCGCCCGTGATTCACATTAGTTCTCGTGTGTCGACAGACTGAGTCTCTGTGCATTTTTGAATTTGCCCCCTCCCCGGTTCCCAGAAGGACAGCGTGAGCCATCCTCTGGACGCAGGCCGTCACCACTTATCGATCTTCCGAACAGATTTATCTCCGTTCTCAAGAGCGTCCGTACAGTATCCGATTCACCCACGGGTTGTGCCCACCGGGTGACCGGACTCAAGACTCTCTGACCAGGGTCTAACGGCAGGGCTTGCCCGCAAAGACACCGAACGGTCAAATCGTCTATCCCCTCCCCCCTTCGCCGCCTCGTCGCCGATTTAATACGCGCCGCGATACACACCGAACCGTGCGCCGCGGTACACACCGACTCTCGCGCCGCGATACACACCGAACCGTGCGCCGTGATACACACCGAACCGCGCGCCGCGACCCGGGATAATCTAAGCCGAACATACTCTGTGTGCCAGCATAGACCTGGCCGGGACATCCTGTATATAGCTCTAATGTTGAATAAACAGTCGTACTCCACTCTACCTAAGCGTATAATCATTCGATCGGCGGCCCTGGACCACGGTCCTGAGCTGGCGACACGGTACCTCCACCGTCCCACCGGTAACCCCGCGTTCTACGGTTACAATGCCTTATCAATCGAACAATCATAATTGGCTTTTCCCATTGCACATTGAAGCCGTGACAGGAATTCTAACATAGGTATATTTTGAAAAAGCAGAGAATCGCAAGATCTAATAGACGAAAAGGCTAAATAGTAGCAAAACAACAACACGATTTTTGTTGTTATTCATCCATAATTGTTAAAGGTAAGAGATTTAAAAACCACCTTCACATATTAATATAGTGTAGGAAATGTTAAACAATACCGTAATTGATAGGATACTTGACAAGACAAACGGTGGCATAAAAAGCAATCCAAACTCATTATTACGTATATTTCAGGTTAATATGTTTTTAAAATAGTCTTAAAACATTTGAAAATAAATATTGATTATTTTGTCATATAATTAGGAAATATATATAGATAATGAAAAAAAAAACTTAACCTAAGGGGTACTTGTAAGTTCGAGGCTCGAACCTACGTTCAAAAAGTTTGCATTGGTTTAGCAGCTCGACACTTTAACACTGCGCCGCTGACACCATTGGAAAGTATGGTTGATACTTTTCAATGTAAGGAGCATAGCGTAGTTTCAAATGATTCGGTTTTTCCAATTTCCCTAATTCATATGTTGCTTTGCGGTATGTAGAAACATTGAAGATCACATAAAACACTTATTTCATGACGCAGTTCGACGTATAAGTTACCCTGACACGGAAAAAACGGCGAAAAAATCGGTTTTTAATTTTTTTAACTGCGGCGCACCAAATTGAAAAATCTGAAAAAAATTCAGGACAATAGTAACAATGATGCGGACTTACAGTAAAAATATAATTATAGTATCAAGACTGCTTCGATACAAAACCGGCATTTTTCAGCATTTTTTGGCGTTTTTTATTTTTCACAGCTTGGTTTTTCAATTTAAAAATCTGACAGGATTCTCTAATATGTGCACCGATAACAGACATACCTCTGAATTTTTTAAAAAATTTTCATCCGCTGGTATAGGAGAAATTCGGCAAAAACCTGATTTTCTATTTTTACCCTTTACTACCCCCCGGGTCAAGATACTGTTGCGAGCATCCTATGGATAGGAATCCACGGCTCGCTGGTGCTCGCGACAAAGACAAGAGACAGCGAGAAGAAGGCGATCGGATCGATCGCCTGTCAAGCTGTCATTCGTGAGTCAGCCGCCATAGCGAACCGACGTAGCGATCTCCCTTGCATTAACGCTGTAACCCATTGTTCTTGTTGCATTACATTCCTTTTACCGTGTTCGTTACCGAGTTGATGTTCTGTTCCCTTTGTGTTACCTCCGAGTCTTATTATGCCGTTCGCGAAACGTAACAATACAAAGTTGAAACTTGACAGAAATCATTCTTTTTTTGTAAGCTTTCGAATGACCCATCGTGATTTGAATTCGGTTCAGGGGCACATTTGACCATCTTATCCGGCTATACCCTTTGCAAGCGCAATACCTTAAAAACCAGTGGAAATAAAGTGTATACATTATAGCTTATTGGATTTGTCCTGGAACGCACTATCAACTCAGGTCTTCAAAAAAAATAGTTCCATTTGAAAAACCGAACTTGACCATCGTATCTTTTAAAATAATAATCGAAAACAAAATTCGTTCGCGCTAATAAATTGCTCCCCTCGAACCATGCAATTCTCTATTTTTTTTATATCTTTATCGACAATACTTTAGCAGAAAACCGGCTGTCCAGTCTTAGGTGGGACACCCTGTATACTGAGCCAAAGAAATCCGCGAACAGATTGGCCGCTGCCGCATGCGACGAGGCAGACGTGCGGTCAAGGTGAACCTTACCAGGAATTCCATGCACACCACGCTTAGTATTAACAAATTTCCAAAAACTTGATACATCGTCACACACTGCACTCTCGACGTGATCAATATAAGCTCGATGCTCTTGCGACAGGGAAAGCTTACATCTCGAACGGAGACTCGAAAAGTTTGCAGTCGCAAAATGTGCCCGAACGCTTAAAGACTCTATGCGCCCTTTACTTCTGCCAGATACGGGATTTTAAGCCAGGGGAAAACCACGGCGGAAACGTGGATCTGACAACAGGCCTAAGAGGAATAAATGCTTCGATTGCCTTATTAATATGGCCATATAAACGCTCGAGGGCAATTTCAGGCTCAGAGTCACGTGTCTCCTTATCCCAATATACACAGTTAAGATAAAACATCACGCTCGAGGGGGTAGACACGGGTAATGCAGCGCTCTGTATACCGACATAATCTGGCCCGAAACATGGGTTTGCGCCCTGACGTTGTTTGTCCTTATATGATCGAATTTTGGGCTGGGCGAGGTCTCATTCGAAAGAGCAGGGCGCTCTGGTCATGGTTCGACGAAATTGTGTTGATATCTAATAATACGTGTGTTCAAAGTAGAGCAAAAGTCGACAAAATACACCCGCATGAATCCAAGTATTTTTAGGTCACTAAAAGAGTTTTGTGACTCAAATGATGACCAGAGCGTCCTGCACTGAACCTTCCTCTTTCGAATGAGACCTCGCCCAGCCTAAAATCTGTTCATATAAGGACGAAAAACGTATCCCCGTGATTGCATTCCCAAATACGAGTTCCGCCATATTGGAGATAATACAGAACAAGTCACGTGACAAATTTAGTTCAGGTAGTGGATACGAGATGGCGCCTACTCGGGAGGTCTGCCAACGTGGAATCATAGCAAAACTGAAACGTTAGCTGGATACATGTGCCACAGCAAAAGCGTGATACAGTCAATGTATGTATTTTTGGACGATTGTAGGTTAGATTGTATGCATTTTAGGCATACATTGACTAGAAACTGCTGGAAACTGTGTTCATTTAATAAATTCACGCTTTTACTGTAACACATACATCACCGCTGCCGAATATATGTTATAATTATATGGCCATATTATTTCAAATAAAAAAAGAGATTGGAATTTTTTAATAACACTGGAAGTAGTGATTTACTGATATCATATTTTCAGAATGTGGAAGTTACAGCAATTATTTGCAATTATTGCTTTTATTATTATTCTTCCGACTATTGTATATAACATATAACAAGGAAAAGTCTCCAAATCGGTCAACAGTTGACTCCTTGATTTTTTTTGTAATTCTTTACGCTCCTATGCAGAGATGGGCATTATTTAATTAAAAGAATATACTTCCGAATGGCCCCAGTGGCCGATCGACACGAGGATTGGGGGGAGGGTGTGTGTACCTTAAATCTAAAATTCTATTTAGCTTCGGGTATTTATTAGTTTCCTTTGTTTATTCGAAGGCCTTTCATCTTTGGCTTCGAATAATTTTTCATCTTTCATTATATCTTTATCCTAAGGTCGCATTCAAATATATTGGCCGGTCGATTCGTTTTCGCGAACAACGATCGAGGAGAAATCAACCATCACCATCTGACGATCGTGGATTTGTCAGTTGGAGTTCCCTAGCCACCGAAGGGTATGGTGGGGTAATGGGAATGCTGCTCGGCCCCGTCTGAACGTAGCCGTGTGGCTGTTATTTATTCTTATTGTCAGCGTAGTACATATGTAGTTGTGTGCGTCACGAATTTATGCGTAGACCAATACGAGATGAAGCTATCGAGAAAGAATCAATGTTCTGACCAATAAAGCTCCTGAATTTTTTCGGAGCTAAGGCCTAAGGCACATCTATTCTGATGCGTGTATTTCTACGCTGCAGCTCGGTTTGGCCTATACATGACAGAAGCTTGGCGCTATCCCCACCACTTTTGGCTCACTCGTGTTCTGCGATGACGAGAGAATACGCGTTACGAATAGGAGTATGCGGATCGTCCCGCGGCTCGGATTCTCGGCCCTCGGGACGGGTCGGAAAATTTCGGGCGGGATCGGGCGGGGTTCCGATACTTTCGTATTGCTCGAAATCCCGTCAGTTTCGGGATCCCGAGACTCGATTCGGGCTACTAGCATGACTGCCATGAGCGGGCAATTTGATTTCAGGTCGGCTTGCCAAAACTCGGACGCGATCGGCTCGAAAGCCAGCTATTACGAGCGGACCGAGACGGAAAGAATTATGTATATCATTTATATCGATACCAGAGTGATAAGTTTTTACCTTTCTGTCTCCTGTTGAATCATAATTTGTATCTTATTATTTATTTACATATATATGTATTTTCATTGCTACCAAATAGTCTGTGAATACTGTATACGTCCATATACGTACTTAAATAAACACCATGTTCAGAACTTGGGAAGAAGACTATTTTTAGATCGACAATATTTTAAAATCTGAATAAAATATACTTCATACTTACTACTTTATGTAAAGGGAATATATAGGGTATTATCTTTTTCCGGATAGGTTCAGATTTAAAATAGAAAACGTACGAACTATAAGCATACAAAAAGGAATATTTCCTGGATGTTTCATAATAACAACAATATACAGGAGGCGAATATTTTATTATTTCAAATTAACGTGTAAGAAACATAATTTTTCTGTGTTCTCAGGTAATAATTTTAATCTATTACTGGTAACGATATCGTCCGATCGCGTTCGAGTTTTGCCGAGCCGACCTGAAATCAAATTGTCCGCTCATGGCGGCTATGCTTGTAGCCCGAATCGAGTCTCGGGGTCCCGAAACTGTCGGGATCTCGAGCAATACGAAAGTATCGGGACCCCGCCCGATCCCGCCCGAAAGTGGCCGGCCCGTCCCGAGCCCGAAAAATCGGGTAACCGCACACCCCTAGTTACGAAACTCACCGACCAATAAATCTGAATACGATCTTAAAAGTTCGAATAACCGACGAGAACCTTTGTGTCCCGAGCCGCGCGAGATCGCCGTGCTCGGCGATGTGTCATCGATTATAAAGAAACAGAATTTGTTTATTTTTCATCGTATCAATATGAAAGTGACACCATTGGATTCTTGGCATTCTCCCGGTTATATTGGCAGAAAATAATTTAAATCGGACTATTTTTAACAAAACGGGCTTTCACTTCTACAAACAAATTTTTCACGTAATTTCCTTAATTTTGGTCCGAATTATATCATTTTTGGGGCCAATTTGATCGAGAAAACATGAGGAATCGACTGACGTCACTTTCGCAAAAATCTGATTAGAAATACAGAACTGCAGATTTGTCACTGCTTAGCGCGCAACATTGTATGGCCCCGCTGGTTTCGAGCGCCGAAGCCCACGAAACTCAGCGAGTCGCATGATTGCCAGCAAGAAGGACAAGAGGGGACTTTCCATGGCGAAGGAAAATCAGCCTTCTACAGAACTCAAATCGGGAAATACTTTGCTAACAAACTTTATATTCACGTCAAATAAATACTTGTAAAATTTAGACGACGAACTATTGTTGAATTTCGCCAGTTCTTACATATGCCCCACTGGGTTCGGAATTCCTGATCCCAGAGTTTCATGCATTTACCTATTGAAATGTTGCTTCAAGTCATCGGGCAATTGCATTGTTTCTTCTCGTACATACATATGTATATCTGTTCGCGAGTAGGTGTCATGAATGACGCGACTTTTGTTTCCCAAATAAATTCACCCCTATTAGGGCCCTCGCTCGAACCGCTTGACAACGAGACCGAACGATGTGAACCGAGTGCGAGTGAAATAGCGCACCAGCGGTACACCCTCGGTCGACGGCGACATGAGTCATCCAGTACTGAATACGAAATGTTCAAAATTTCTCATTACACCTTGATGAGAGTGTTACCATTCATGGATTGTTGGTGAGTCAAGACACGAAGCCATTCAGTCTATTTTTTCTTATGAATACATGATTAGAACACACTCTACGTTCAATAAAAATTGATCGAATTGCTCCATGTTTGATATCATTTTCATCGGGAAATCCTAAAAAATTCATCGGTAATACTTTCATCAATACTTATCAAAAACACGAACATTTTATTTTTCTGTACTAGGTATTTTATCTAGCTCGTCGGTTTTATTGTTCTCGGCTGTCAACGGGCGGTCTACTAGGACCCGAAGGTCCACGCTCGCAACGAGAAAGCAAAACAGTGGGGTGGGTAGGTCTTTCCCGATAAACTGAGCCCAAAGGCTTCTCAACAATTGAAACATTGGAAGACTGTACATATTCTTTCTGATGCTTTCGGCGATATGCGCAACCATTTGTATGCCCGGTTTCATGTCTAACAAGTCAGGCGATTTTGTTTGTGAGAGCCATATATAAAGACAGTCCTGTAACGTTCACTACATCTTCAATTATAAAACTGCAAATATGTTATTTTACACATGTGTCTCGCTGAGTTTCGTCGGCTTCGACGCTTGAAACCAGCGGGGCCATACAATGTTGCGCACTAAGCACTGATGAATCTGAAGTTTTGCAATTTCTAATCAGATCCTTGCGATCGTGGCGTCAATCGATTCCTTATACTTTCTCAATCAAATTGGCCCCAAAAATGATACAACTCAAACCATAATTAAGGAAATTACGTGAAAAATTTGTTTGCAGAATTGAAAGCCCGTTTCGTTAAAAATAGTCCGATTTAAATAATTTTTTCATAAAAAAAATGCGCATGCTGGATGCGCGTGATTATTACGTGGCCCCCTCCATAGACATATATAGACGGATCAGAAGATGGGACTATCGGCGTGGCGAAGGAAGGCTTGGAGGGGTAAAGGCATAGGTTCAGATACAGGCGCGTCGGTTAGCTTCGGATGCATTCGGCATGCATAACCACAGCGTTATCCGATTTACTCGTATCGCTCCCCTTACCGCGAACCTTGCCACCCCCCTCAGCTTACGCTCCGCCGTCTATATATGTCTATGGTCCCCTCCTCGAAGTGACAGAAAGTATAACCTATGTATACGCTATATGACAATAAATGTTGAGCGGCTATTTCGTTCTTTTGCGCTACATTTGTGAACTTTTTATCATCCTTCCGAAACATTATTATTACGTCGCAACAGTATCTTTAGGAAATCGGGTCTAGCATATAGGTCATATTTTCTGTCACTTCGAGGACAGAAAATCCGGTCCTCCAAGTGACAGAGAATATAACCTATATGCTATACCCGATTTCCTAAAGATACTGTTGCGGCGTAATAATAATGTTTCGGAAGGATGATGAAAAGTTCACCAATGTAGCGTAATGCAAGGAAATAGCCGCTAAATATTTATTGTCTTATAGCATATACATAGGTTATATTTTCTGTCACTTCGAGGAGGGACCACATAATAATCACGCGTTGGATTCAACATCAAACACAATTTTATATATGTTTGTTCATAACTGCTTTCTGCATAGGATGTGTATTTCATGTTCTGTTTCAGTGTTTTGCTAATTAAAAAGTGTCTATCCTAACAAACTTCATTTTCTGGGGACATGCCCTCATCTATTTTTCCTTTTCACTTATAATTCCTTACTGCCAACGTAGAATATTGTAGCACAAGCTCATTTCAAGTAAATGTACAATGAATTTTCTACGTTTGCAGTACCAGCAGACTTTCTGTTTAAAAAGTACAACGCAACAGCTGAGAATTTCTTTCCACATTCAAAATAACATATGGAAATAGCAAACAGCTCTCTCTTGCGTGCACAGGCAGCCGTGTATCTATGGGTAATACCATTTCAGTGCAGAAAAAAACTGCTGTTATACCGACCTGCCGAATCGGCCAGAGCACGTGACGTGTCTACCCCCTTAATGCGAGCTTGAGTGCTGAGAGCACTTTGAGATAATATGCACGGCATGTGGTGAAAAACTGAGATCACGTTGCACGTGGTGAGAACAATTTGTGAGAAAAACGTTGAGAATGAGAGAATTGAGATTTGAGCGTTACAGTGATTATGAATGCACTACAACAGTGATTCGGTACTGTTCGAGATTCGGTAGTTCCGATCTCCGCCACACCCCAACTCACCGCAGCACCTCCTGGACTGCGGAACGCCAAGACCGATCCACAATCGATCGGCCAATCACCTGTCAGCGTCAAAACGCTCATCCAATCAAATTTCCCCACGTCGGTCAATCCGCTGGAAAGTTGGAGAAGACGGCTAACGGAAATCGATTAGCCATCTTTTGAATCATTCTTGTTCACGCAGAGTACCTGAGTAGACGCGTCAAAACGTTTAACACGTAACTCGTGAATGTTCTCAGCTAACTCGTTCTCTTAGTGCTCACAGTTCTCACCAATCTATTCTTCGCTCACTTCGACTTCTTTCGGTCTCAATTTCACGCGCAATCGATTGTGGATCGTGGTGCGACCGCGTGGTCAGCGTGCGTGATAACTCTCAGCGAGAGTTTTCTTGTACTGCACAACGTGCTTTCTCTCACCGCTCACCGTTTTATCGATCTTGACTCACTCCGCGAGTGTACCAGAAATAAACGAACATTGTACATTTTTCATTATCACTGTGCTGTTCATTTGTGCATAACCTCAAAACCGGTATCCGCTCAGCTCACGTGGCCAACGGTCAGACTTTCAAACAGGTACCAAGCGTTGAAATTCACAATGTTAAAGATAGAAAAATCGTAGCACACTCGACGCGTCACGATGTGAACAAATATGAGAAACAAGATGGATGAATCTTTCCGGTATTCGTCGTCTCGAACCTTCTCGAGTATCGACCGACGAGCGGAAATCTGATTGGTTGATCGATTGTCCCTGAGCTTTGATTGGCCGATCGATCATGGATCAGCCTTGCGTTCTGCTGCCCAGTAGGTGCTGCGGTGAGTTTGGATGCGGCAATGGGAAGAACTAATTGATTCTCAAACAGGACCTTTATATTGTGTTCTGTATTTTGCCTTTATGTTGTGTCATTAATTATTCCAAAGGAAGCAGTCTCTGGAAGGTAACAGTTGAGAGCGAAGCGAAAATTAAATTATCCTTTATGATCGGCAATTTGGTATTTTCGAAGATGGCTTCGACTACATCTGGTTGCTAGATTTCCAAATGGTAATGAAGAACGTAACTTTGCCGTCTTTAAGAATTCAGAGATTATTCGTTGTGAACAAAAGCGTGACTTTTCATTAAACCCCGGGTGTCCGCGGGAACAGTAAACAGCTGGATATTTCGTAACGTATTGGAGAAAAAAAAATTGTTTCAGCTGGATATTTCGTAATGTATTGTAGATAAAAAAAATTGTTTATATGCAATTGCATGGTGGGAGGGGCAAATTTACTAGCGCAGACGAATTTTTTCTTCGATTATTATTTTAAAGGTGGAATCAGATGGCACGTGGATCGACGATCTTTGCGCGGTTCGCCTAGGATCGCCCAGGCTCGTGAATAGGCGTCCTCACGGCGCGTGGATCGACGAGTCGGCTCAGCTCGCCCAGGGTCGCCCAGGCTCGCGAATCGGTGATCCATGAGCGTTCTCACGACGTGTAGATCGGCGATTCACGCGCAAATGATCGCCGAATCTCGTTCCGTCTGATTCCACCTGGAGAGATATTTCCCCAACATGCGGATTTTGCTCTTGGGGCCGCGAGGCACCTTTGAGGATGTCAAAAACCCAACAGTCGCCTCGCACGCAAGGCTACTTCCCTTACTATTCGACTTTTCCTTATAACTTGTTGGAGACAGAATGAGGAAGGGGGCCGTCGACGTCACGAGCCAGGCGACGCGTGCTCCTAGTGCTCGGCCGCGGACCGATACAAATCGGCTAATGTTTACAAATGAACTGAGTGAGCCATCTCTGGGTGTCCCCCGTTAATTATGATGTCTCACTCAGTTCCTAATTACGTCACCTCGATTCACGTGACTTCCCGGAATCCTGGCGAGGATTCCGGGGGACAAGATTTCCGCCTTCTTCTCGCTTCGAGTGTCGAACGGATAGCACGTGTCGTGATCGCGCGAGGTTTTCTAGACCGAGTGAGGTAGTAATCGAAATAAGTTGCCAGATCGCTGGCGTAGTGGACAAGTGCCCTTAACCATTATAATTAAATTTATATCTTAGATATCTTGCGAGACGGTTCAGTAAACAGACTGTAAATAATGTGTATATAGTGAAGTGGTTTTATTAAATGATACATGTTTCTATGTTCAAATTTCGCGAACAATCAGTTGTGTGAGCTCAATCGTTTTCTTTCGTTTAATCCGTAACATTATTTTTTGGTCCTTCGAGCCGGATATCGGCCTCTGCAGTTTATCGGGTAACAGTTTCCGCGAGTGTTCTTCGCACGTGTACGGTCGTTGTTCGTCCATATTCCGCTGGTTAACATGGCCGACCTGATCGAGGAACAGAAGGAGACCATTAGGAGAATTTCCAGAGTGGTGGAGAATTTGAAGAAGCTGGGCGCAGTAAAAATGACCGAAGGCGCCGTGCGCTCGCGCCTAGACACACTCGAAGAAATGTGGGCGGAGTTCAGAATTCAGCATTGGGACGTCGTCAAGGCCTCTAAGGAGGATGCTGCGCTAAAAGCAGATGATTATTTTAGAGAACATCTGTTTGACCTCACGGAAGAATCGTATATGGAACAGAGGGGTCTGCTACTGGTTATTTTAAAACCAGCTGGAAAATCATTACCGGCCAGAGGTACGAATTCAAACGCAACGGATGCTGAGGTTGAGTCGAGGTCACGCGCTGTTTTGCCTCGAATTCCTCTTCCCTCGTTCGACGGTCGGTGTTGTGATTGGCCGTCCTTCCGTAATCTGTTTGTGTCGTTGATCGTGAAGGACTCTTAGCTCAGTGAGGTGGACAGACTTCACTATCTGAAAACATGCCTAAAGAGAGAAGCCGCGGGACACTTGAAAAATTATACAACCACCGAGGATAACTTTACCTTGGCATGGGAAGCTTTGCAGGGGCGTTATCAAAATAAACGCAAACTCGTGCGGGCGCAGCTCAACACGCTGACGAGTTTGGCTCCAGTAAAAAAGGAATCGTCCTCCGAACTGAAATGACTACTCTACGATACCGTTGCTGTGGTCGGAGCCTTAAATAAACTCGGGCGACCTGTCACGAACGCTACTGACTGGTTGGTGCACATCACCGTGGAGCGACTGGATAGGCAGTCACGTCGAGAGTGGGAATCCTCCTTAGGCACTTCCGATGAGGTGCCAACTTTCGATGAATTGAAGGCTTGTGGACAAGCGAATTGACACCGTGGAGGCCCTTGAGGATCAGCGGGGCGGTGCTGAACAAGCAGAAAAGAAGAAGACCGCTGCAAAGGGTGCCAGAGTCCACCAAGTCTCCGCCCAGTCTAACCCTGCGAAGGATTGCAGCCTCTATAAGGGCAAGCATTATGTGGAATTCTGTCCTGCCTACCAGAAGAAATCTCCAGCAGAGAGGCAGCCGGTCACCGAATCACTGCATCTCTGTGTGAACTGTTTGGGAAAACATCAATTCGACGCATGCCAGTCAACCAAAAAGTGCAGGATTTGTGACGGAAAACATCATACCTCTCTTCATGATGTTCAGCCCCCCCCCCCCCCCGCCCCGAGCAGGCAACGGTCCATCTCGCCGCGCTGCAAGGTTTTCGTTCAGCCCGGGTGATTCTAAGTACCGCTCGGGTGAAGCTACTGGATCCCAGTAGACCAGCTGTGTTCGTGCGAGCACTCATCGATCCGGCGAGTAAGGGTGCTCGAATACCCTTGCTCGGAGTGGGCGGTGCTCAGTCCCGCTCCATGAAGGGGTACACGGAGATCACTGTTGCATTCCACTGCAACAAAGAGTGCCGTCACGAAGTGTCAGCCTTAATTTTGCCAGAACTTTCTGGACATGTACCGCAGAAGTTCCCAGAAGAAAAGACGTGGCATCACCTGCAAGGGCTATCACTTGCGGATCCGTGGTACCAGCGAAATGATCCAGTGGAGCTGCTCCTGAGTGCCGACGTGTACAACCAAATCCTACGCTGTGGGGTGCGGCTTGGAGGCCCTAACGCTCCAGTTGCCCAGGAGACCTGTCTGGGATGGATCCTCAACGGAGGCGTCAAGGACAGTCCGAACTACGCTGACCAACTACCAGGCGCACCTTCTGTCCACCACTGCACTGTGGACAAGAAGTTGGTAAGCATGCTAACCAAATTTTGGGAGCAGGAAGAAATTTCCGTAGTTGTACCACCAACCCCGGAGAATGAAGAGTGCGAGCGGCACTTCCTGCGGACATATCGACGCGATGATGAAGGTCGCTTCATAGTGAAGTTGCCCTTCAAGACAACTCCAAGCTTGGGCGATTCCCGACGTGCAGCGTTGAGGACTCTGGAGTCCATGCAGCGTAGGTTCCGGCGATCGGCGAATCTGCAAAAGGCGTACGAGGATTTCATGGCCGAGTACGAAATTATGGGGCACATGACTCGCGTCCTGAATTCAGGTGGGGACCTCACCAGGGACGCTGGGTTCTACTTGCCGCACCACGGGGTGTGGAAGGAAACGAGCACGACCACTAAGCTTAGAGTGGTGTTCAATGGATCGTCGAAGACCGACAACGGAAAGACACTCAACGAGTTCCTCCACACAGGGCAGAATTTGCTCCCTCCGCTGGCGGAGGTGCTCCTTCGATGGCGAAAGCACGCGGTGGCTTTCACGGCTGACGTAGCCAAAATGTATCGCCAGATTCAGGTACAGAAGGACGACTGGCGATGGCAGAAGATTCTGTGGAGCCAACATGCTGGTGAGGCCCCTCAAGAGTATCACCTGTGTACGGTCACTTACGGTTTGGCATGCGCTCCATACCTGGCGATCCGGTGCATTCACCAGCTAGCAGCGGAGGAAGCTGAGAAGTTCCCAGCTGCGGCGAGGGTCGTTCGCCGCGATGTCTACATGGACGACGTTCTTTCTGGCGGCTCCACGCTGGACGAAGCACAGCAGCTTCAACGCGAGCTGTATGAGCTCCTTATGGCGGGCAGGTTCCCGCTCCGAAAATGGGCTTCCAATTCTAGGGAGCTGCTGAGTGGCATAACCTCGGTCGACGCAGAGGCTACTCGGAGCTGGACGTCTTCCAGCCCACACAGCGTGTTGGGGATCGAGTGGCTGCCTTCCGCTGATTGTTTTCAGATTACGACCACGGACAGCCCAGGCACAGCAGCAGCCACCAAGCGGACTGTGCTGAGTAAGACGGCTCAGTTGTTCGACCCTCTGGGATGGTTGACTCCAGTGACGATCGTAGCCAAAATCCTGATCCAGGAACTGTGGGTGCTGAAGAGCGAATGGGACACTCCGTTACCATCGCGGGAGAAGCAGCTCTGGACGTAGTTCGTGTTGGAGCTTCCGTCCCTAGCAGGCAACCAGATTCCCCGCTGGCTGGGGTGGCTGCCCTCCAGCAGCTTTGTGGAGCTACATGACTTCTCGGACGCTTCTGAACGCGCCTACGCAGCGGTCATCTACCTACGAATAGTCGATGCAGCAGACACGCCGCGAACTACGTTGGTAACTGCCAAAAGCAAGGTTGGAACTCTGCGCCGCGTGGTTGCAGACACGCTTAGCTTCACATACACTTACCGTCTTGGATCTGGAGATGGTGGCCGTGCATCTGTGGAGCGACTCTCTTGTGACCCTGGGATGGATCCGAGGGCATCCAACGCGATGGACAACATACAGTGTGTCCGCGGGAAAGCTAAACAGCCGGCTTCCTCCTAAACTATTGGAGATAAAAATATAAAAAAAATAGGGAATTGCATGGTTCGAGGGGGCCAATTAATTAGCGCGAACGAATTTTTTTATCGATTATTATTTTAAAAGATACGATGGTCAAGTTCGGTTTTTCAAATGGAACTATTTTTTTTGAACACCTGAGTTGATAGTGCGTTCCAAGACAAATTCAATAAGCTTTAAGGGGGTAGACACGTCACGTGGTCTGGCCGATTCGGCAGGTCGGTATTACAGCAGGTTTTTTCTGCACAGAAATGGTAATACCGATAGATCGACGATTGCCCGGTAAACGCGAGAGGGAGCTGTTTGCTATTTCCGTATTCTATTCTGAATAAGGAAATAAATTCTCAGCTGTTGCGTTGTACTTATAAAAATTTAAACGGAAAGTCGGCTGGTACTGCTAACGTAGAAAATTCATTGTACATTTTAATTACTTGAAATGTGCTTATGCTACAATATTCTACGTTGGCAGTAAGGAATTATAAGTGAAAAGGAAAAATAGATGAGGGCATGTCCCCAGAAAATGAAGTTTGTTAGGATAGACATTTTTTAATTAGCAAAACACTGAAACAGAACATGAAATACACATCCTATGCAGAAAGCAGTTATGAACAAACATATATAAAATTGTGTTTGATGTTGAATCGAACGCGTGATTATTATGTGGTCCCTCCTCGAAGTGACAGAAAATATAACCTATGTATATGCTATAACACAATAAATATTTAGCGGCTATTTCGTTGTATTACGCTACATTTGTGAACTTTTCATCATCCTTCCGAAACATTATTATTACGCCGCAACAGTATCTTTAGGAAATCGGGTATAGCATATAGGTTATATTCTCTGTCACTTGGAGGACCGGATTTTCTGTCCTCGAAGTGACAGAAAATATATCCTATATGCTAGACCCGATTTCCTAAAGATACTGTTGCGACGTAATAATAATGTTTCGGAAGGATGATAAAATGTTCACAAATGTAGCGCAAAAGAACGAAATAGCCGCTCAACATTTATTGTCATATAGCGTATACATAGGTTATATTTTCTGTCACTTCGAGGAGGGGACCATAGACATATATAGACGGAGGAGCGTAAGCTGAGGGGGGTGGCAAGGTTCGCGGTAAGGGGAGCGATACGAGTAAATCGGATAACGCTGTGGTTATGCATGCCGAATGCATCCGAAGCTAACCGACGCGCCTGTATCTGAACCTATGCCTTTACCCCTCCAAGCCTTCCTTCCCCACGCCGATAGTCCCATCTTCTGATCCGTCTATATATGTCTATGGAGGGGGCCATGTAATAATCACGCGCATCCAGCCTGCGCATTTTTTTTATGAAAAATTATTTAAATCGGACTATTTTTAACGAAACGGGCTTTCAATTCTGCAAACAAATTTTTCACGTAATTTCCTTAATTATGGTTTGAGTTGTATCATTTTTGGGGCCAATTTGATTGAGAAAGTATAAGGAATCGATTGACGCCACGATCGCAAAGATCTGATTAGAAATTGGAAAACTTCAGATTCATCAGTGCTTAGTGCGCAACATTGTATGGCCCCGCTGGTTTCAAGCGTCGAAGCCGACGAAACTCAGCGAGACACATGTGTAAAATAACATATTTGCAGTTTTATAATTGAAGATGTAGTGAACGTTACAGGACTGTCTTTATATATGGCTCTCACAAACAAAATCGCCTGACTTGTTAGACATGAAACCGGGCATACAAATGGTTGCGCATATCGCCGAAAGCATCAGAAAGAATATGTACAGTCTTCCAATGTTTCAATTGTTGAGAAGCCTTTGGGCTCAGTTTATCGGGAAAGACCTACCCACCCCACTGTTTTGCTTTCTCGTTGCGAGCGTGGACCTTCGGGTCCTAGTAGACCGCCCGTTGACAGCCGAGAACAATAAAACCGACGAGCTAGATAAAATACCCAGTACAGAAAAATAAAATGTTCGTGTTTTTGATAAGTATTGATGAAAGTATTACCGATGAATTTTTTAGGATTTCCCGATGAAAATTATATCAAACATGGAGCAATTCGATCAATTTTTATTCAACGTAGAGTGTGTTCTAATCATGTATTCATAAGAAAAAATAGACTGAATTGCTTCGTGTCTTGACTCACCAACAATCCATGAATGGTAACACTCTCATCAAGGTGTAATGAGAAATTTTCAACATTTCGTATTCAGTACTGGATGACTCAAGTCGCCGTCGACCGAGGGTGTACCGCTGGTGCGCTATTTCACTCGCACTCGGTTCACATCGTGCGGTCTCCTTGTCAAGCGGTTCGAGCGAGGGCCCTGATAGGGGTGAATTTATTTGGGAAATAAAAGTCGCGTCATTCATGACACCTACTCGCGAACAGATATACATATGTACGAGAAGAAACAATGCAATTGCCCGATGACTTGAAGCAACATTTCAATAGGTAAATGCATGAAACTCTGGGATCAGGAATTCCGAACCCAGTCGGGCATATGTAAGAACTGGCGATATTCAACAATAGTTCGTCGTCTAAATTTTACAAGTATTTATTTGACGTGAATATAAAGTTTGTTAGCAAAGTCTTTCTCGATTTGAGTTCTGTAGAAGGCTGATTTTCCTTCGCCATGGAAAGTCCCCTCTTGGCCTTCTCGCTGGCAATCATGCGACTTGCTGAGTTTCGTGGGCTTCGGCGCTCGAAACCAGCGGGGCCATACAATGTTGCGCGCTAAGCAGTGACAAATCTGCAGTTCTGCATTTCTAATCAGATCTTTGCGAAAGTGACGTCAGTCGATTCCTCATGTTTTCTCGATCAAATTGGCCCCAAAAATGATATAATTCGGACCAAAATTAAGGAAATTACGTGAAAAATTTGTTTGTAGAAGTGAAAGCCCGTTTTGTTAAAAATAGTCCGATTTAAATTATTTTCTGCCAATATAACCGGGAGAATGCCAAGAATCCAATGGTGTCACTTTCATATTGATACGATGAAAAATAAACAAATTCTGTTTCTTTATAATCGATGACACATCGCCGAGCACGACGATCTCGCGCGGCTCGGGACACAAAGGTTCTCGTCGGTTATTCGAACTTCTAAGATCGTATTCAGATTTATTGGCCGGTGAGTTTCGTAACTAGGGGTGTGCGGTTACCCGATTTTTCGGGCTCGGGACGGGCCGGCAACTTTCGGGCGGGATCGGGCGGGGTCCCGATACTTTCGTATTGCTCGAGATCCCGACAGTTTCGGCACCCCACGACTCGATTCGGGCTACAAGCATAGCCGCCATGAGCGGACAATTTGATTTCAGGTCGGCTCGGCAAAACTCGGACGCGATCGGACGATATCGTTACCAGTAATAGATTAAAATTATTACCTGAGAACATAGAAAAATTATGTTTCTTACACGTTAATTTGAAATAATAAAATATTCGCCTCCTGTATATTGTTGTTATTATGAAACATCCAGGAAATATTCCTTTTTGTATGCTTATAGTTCGTACGTTTTCTATTTTAAATCTGAACCTATCCGGAAAAAGATAATACCCTATATATTCCCTTTACATAAAGTACTAAGTATGAAGTATATTTTATTCAGATTTTAAAATATTGTCGATATAAAAATAGTCTTCTTCCCAAGTTCTGAACATGGTATTTATTTAAGTACGTATATGGACGTATTCAGTATTCACAGACTATTTGGTAGCAATGAATATACATATATATGTAAATAAATAATAAGATACAAATTATGATTCAACAGGAGACAGAAAGGTAAAAACTTATCACTCTGGTATCGATATAAATGATATACATAATTCTTTCCGTCTCGGTCCGCTCGTAATAGCTGGCTTTCGAGCCGATCGTGTCCGAGTTTTGCCAAACCGACCTGAAATCAAATTGCCCGCTCATGGCGGTCATGCTTGTAGCCCGAATCGAGTCTCGGGATCCCGAAACCGTCGGGATCTCGAGCAATACGAAAGTATCGGGACCCCGCCCGATCCCGCCCGAAATTTTCCGACCCGTCCCGAGGGCCGAGAATCCGAGCCGCGGGACGATCCGCACACTCCTATTCGTAACGCGTATTCTCTCGTCATCGCAGAACACGAGTGAGCCAGAAGTGGTGGGGATAGCGCCAAGCTTCTGTCATGTATAGGCCAAACCGAGCTGAAGCGTAGAAATACACGCATCAGAATAGGTGTGCCTTAGGCCTTAGCTCTGAAAAAATTCAGGAGCTTTATTGGTCAGAACATTGATTCTTTTTCGATAGCTTCATCTCGTATTGGTCTACGCATTACTTCGTGACGCACACAACTACATATGTACTACGCTGACAATAAGAATAAATAACAGCCACACGTCTACGTTCAGACGGGGCCGAGCAGCATTCCCGTTACCCCACCATACCCTTCGGTGGCTAGGGAACTCCAACTGACAAATCCACGATCGTCAGATGGTGATAGCTGATTTCTCCTCGATCGCTGTTCGCGAAAACGAATCGACCGGCCAATATATTTGAATACGACCTTAGGATAAAGATATAATGAAAGATGAAAAATTATTCGAAGCCAAAGATGAAAGGCCTTCGAATAAACAAAGGAAACTAATAAATACCCGAAGCTAAATAGAATTTTAGATTTAGGGTACACACACCCTCCCCCAAACCTCGTGTCGATCGACCACTGGGACCATTCGGAAGTATATTCTTTTAATTAAATAATGCCCATCTCTGCATAGGAGCGTAAAGAATTACGAAAAAAATCAAGGAGTCAACTGTTGACCGGTTTGGAGACTTTTCCTTGTTATATGTTATATACAATAGTCGGAAGAATAATAATAAATGCAATAATTATATTTTCTGAAAATATGATATCAGTAAATCACTACTTCCAGTGTTATTAAAAAATTCCAATCTCTTTTTTTATTTGAAATAATGTGGCCATATAATTATAACATATATTCGGCAGCGGTGATGTATGTGTTACAGTAAAAGCGTGAATTTAGTAAATGTAGACAATTCCCAGCAGTTCCTAGTCAATGTATACCTAAAATGCATATAACCTAACCTAAAGTCGTCCGAAAATGCATGCATTGACTGCATCACGCTTTTAATGTGGCTTGTGTATCTAGCTAACGCTTCAGTTTTGCTATGATTCCACGTTGGCAGTCCTCCCGAGTAGGCGCCATCTCGTGTCCACTAGCTCAACTAAATTTGTCACGTGACTTGCTCTGTATTATCGCCAATATGGCGGAACTCGTATTTGGGAATGCAATCACGGGGATACGTTTTTCGTCCTTATATGAACAGATTTTAGGCTGGGTGAGGTCTCATTCGAAAGAGGAAGGTTCGAGACAGCCCGCTCTGGTCATCGTTTGAGCCACAAAACTCTTTTAGTGACCTAAAAATACTTGGATTCCTGCGGGTGTATTTTGTAGACTTTTGCTCTACTTTGAACACTCATATTATTAGATATCAACACAATCTTGTCGAACCATGACCAGAGCGGGCTGCATCGAACCTTCCTCTTTCGATTGAGACCTCACCCAGCCCAAAATCTGCTCATATAAGGACGAAAAACGTATCCCCCCAAACCCATGTTTCGGGCACATTATGTGGGTATTACAGCGCGCTGCATTACCCGTGTCTACCCCCTTAATGTATACACTTTATTTTCACTGGTTTTTAAGATATTGCGCTTGCAAATTTACTGATTTTCACTGGAAGAAAACTGTCTGGTATAGCACGGACCGGGGACGGTCATACTGGATCCACGTGTGGCACTGCCTTTTGAAATAGATACCTACCTGCCAAAGGTCTACGCCAGGCCCAAAGGCTGGACAATTTTTTTCCGTCAGAAATGCTACTTAGGTAGGTACATCTGCGGTATCGAGAAACGCACCGTTACTTTTATTTCGCACTTGCTTCTACGCTCGGATGGCCAGTTCTTTTGGGAGGGATGCAAGTTCGATTGGTTAGGTTAGGAGCAGTGAAAGCTGCTAGACTAAATTTCAATCATAGGGAGCAGATTGTATCAGAACCATTCGGATTTGCATTCCTCACAAACGGCTGCTCTCTTGAAGAGGCCCTCTTCACAGCAATGCCCACCTTTTCTCGCACGGAATACGTTAACGCTTGCTTTTGTTCTGATATTGAAGCTCGTGTTTATACTCGAGAGGACCACGCGTCGACAGCGGGCTACCCCTTTTCTTCCTGTGTCTCTCCACGAGCCGTGTTGACGGTGGATTGTAGGAGCGTAGATATCTGGATGCCAGTTATTGAATTCAGGAGACGATGGAAACATTTTATTACAAAACACACATGTACTATAATTAAAGTAAATCGTATTCCTCTCGGGCAGGAGTACTGATAATGATCGGACTTGTGCCCCACTTCGCGCAGACCAATTACACGGAGGGTAGTCGGGTCACACACTGCCCAAATGATACAGGGTAATTCTGGAGCAACGCCCGTCAAGGAGATACGCTGGCACCCCGTGGCGAGGACAGACCTTCGCTGTGCCTCACCCGATTTTTATGGCTTTTTTCCGGAAAAAGGTACGAATCCTGGGTCGAACGTAGCGAATTGAAGTCGACCCTCCGCAGTCGAGGGTGAATTATCCATTACAGCGTATTAAGAAACCCTTTTCTTCATCGTATCGAAAGGGAAGTGACGCCAATGGATTCCTTATGTTTTTCTGACGAAAATCATACCAAATGCAAATCGGACTACTTTGACACTAGCAATTTGTATTCCTTATGTAAGAGTTGTCCGATTTCCACGACACTTGGCATGATTTTCATCGGAAATCCCCAAGGAATCTATCTGCGACACTTCCATATCCATACGATAAAAAATAAATAATTATTTTATTTCCTAACCAGATACAGGGTAATTATGGAGCAACGCCCATCAAGGAGATGCGGCCGCCTGGTACCCCGTGGCGAGGACAGTCCTTCGCTGTGCCTCACCCGATTTTTATGGCTTTTTCCGGAAAAAGGTACGAATCCTGGGCCGAACGTAGCAAATTGAGGTCGAGCCCCCGCAGTCGAGGGTGAAATATCCATTTGAGCGTATTAAGAAATTCTTTGCTTCGTCGTATCGAAAGGGAAGTGGTGCCAATGGATTCCTTATGTTTTTCTGACGAAAATCATACCAAATGTCATGCAAATCGGACTACTTTGACACAAGCTATTTGTATTCCTTATGTAAAAATAGTCCGATTTTCATGATGTTTGGCATGATTTTAATCGGGAGAACGCCCGGAATCCATTGGCGTCACTTCCCCTTCGATACGATGAAGAAAAGAGTTTCTTAATACGCTCAAATGGATATTTCACCCTCGACTGCGGAGAGTCGACTTCAATTCGTTACGTTCGGCCCAGGATTCGTACCTTTTTCCGAAAAGAGCCATAAAATTCTATGGTCACTGTGGGGTGTTGTCCTCGCCACGGGGTGACGGGCGCAGCACCAGAATCAGCCTGTACCTACCTTTTTAAGAAATAAAACAAATCGTTATTCCCTATCGTATGGATATGGAAGTGTCGCCGATGGATTCCTTGGGGTTTTCCGATGAAAATCATTACAAATGTCGTGTAAATCGGACAACTTTTACATAGGGAATACAAATAGCTTGTGTCATGTAGTCCGATTTGCATGACATTTGGTACGATTTTCATCAGAAAAACATAAGGAATCCATTGGCGTCACTTCCCTTTCGATACGATGAAGAAAAGGGTTACTTAATACGCTCAAATGGATAATTCACCCTCGACTGCGGAGGGTCGACTTCAATTCGTTACGTTCGGCCCAGGATTCGTACCTTTTTCCGAAAAGAGCCATAAAAATCGGGTCAGGCACAGCGAAGGACTGTCCTCGCCACGGGGTACCAGGCCGCCGCATCTCCTTGACGGGCGTTGCTCCATAATTACCCTGTATCTGGTTAGGAAATAAAATAATTCTTTATTTTTTATCGTATGGATATGGAAGTGTCGCAGATAGATTCCTTGGGGATTTCCGATGAAAATCATGCCAAGTGTCGTGGAAATCGGACAACTCTTACATAAGGAATACAAATTGCTTGTGTCAAAGTAGTCCGATTTGCATGACATTTGGTATGATTTTCGTCAGAAAAACATAAGGAATCCATTGGCCCCACTTCCCTTTCGATACGACGAAGCAAAGAATTTCTTAATACGCTCAAATGGATATTTCACCCTCGACTGCGGGGGCTCGACCTCAATTCGCTACGTTCGGCCCAGGATTCGTACCTTTTTCCGGAAAAAGCCATAAAAGTGAGGCAATGCGAAGGTCTGTCCTCGCCACGGGGTGCCAGCGCATCACACATTTGGGCAGTGTGTGACCCGACTACCCTCCGTGTAATTGGTCTACGCGAAGTGGGGCGCAAGTTCGATCATTATCAGTACTCCTGCCCGAGAGGAATACGATTTACTTTAATTATAGTACATGTGTGTTTTGTAATAAAATGTTTCTAACGTCTCCTGAATTCAATAACTGGCATCCAGATATCTACGCTCCTACAATCCACCGTCAGCACGGCTCGTGGAGAGACACAGGAAGAAAAGGGGTAGCCGGCTGTCGACGCGTGGTCCTCTCGAGTATAAACACGAGCTTCAATATCAGAACAAAAGCAAGCGTTAACGTATTCCGTGCGAGAGAAGGTGGGCATTGCTGTGAAGAGGGCCTCTTCAAGAGAGCAGCCGTTTGTGAGGAATGCAAATCCGAATGGTTCTGATAAAATCTGCTCCCTATGATTGAAATTTAGTCTAGCAATTTTCACTTCTCCTAACCTAACCAATCGAACTTGCATCCCTCCCAAAAGAACCGGCCATCCGAGCGTAGAAGCAAGTGCGAAATAAATACACCGCAGATGTACCTACCTAAGTAGCATTTCTGACGGAAAAAAATTGTCCAGCCTTTGGGCCTGGCGTAGACCTTTGGCAGGTAGGTATCTATTTCAAAAGGCAGTGCCACCCGTGGAACCAGTAAGACCGTCCCCGGTCCGTGCTATACCAGACAGTTTTCTTCCAGTGAAAATCAGTAAATTTGCGAGCGCAATATCTTAAAAACCAGTGAAAATAAAGTGTATACATTAAAGCTTATTGAATTTGTCTTGGAACGCACTATCAACTCAGGTGTTCAAAAAAAATAGTTCCATTTGAAAAACCGAACTTGACCATCGTATCTTTTAAAATAATAATCGATAAAAAAAATTCGTTCGCGCTAAATAATTGGCCCCCTCGAACCATGCAATTCCCTATTTTTTTTTATATTTTTATCTCCAATAGTTTAGGAGGAAGCCAGCTGTTTAGCTTTCCCGCGGACACACTGTATGTGGCCAATCGGGTCTCCTCAATCCAATAGAAGCTGCCACTTGCAGTGTGGCATCACGTCCAAGGCCCCGACAACCGGGTCGGAACAGCGTGCTCACGGTCAATTATTTTCCACCGATAGATTTGAGCGACGGACAGTACGAACTAGGACTCGCCGACTTGGAGACGTTTCACACGATACCGAACATCGACTCGAGCAACGATAAATTCTACTTCGTCCTGAACAAGAACACCGCAATCCCCAGCATCGATGTCGGTCGCGAATCCATTACGATCTCCCACGGTTCCTACGAATTAGACGCTATCGCCAAGTACTTGAAGCACCGATTGCTCGAGCGATATTCTCGGACACACGGTAACAACGAGAACGACGACGACGATGACGACGATAAGTATCCACTAGTGCTACGAGCTAGCACCAACACCATGAAAAGTGAACTGTACTGCTCGTTCTTCGTGGACTTTACGAAACCGAACAACGTGGGATCGCTGTTGGGATTCTCAGCGTCGCGTGTTTTGACACCGAGAACCTGGCACAAGTCCGATGTACCTGTGAACATCATAACCGTTAACGTGATCAGAGTAACGTGCAACGTCACTACCGGTGCGACAACAACGACAAACCGGTACACACGATTTACGAATTTTCACCTCGCGTACCCCCGGGATATAAAATATCGGAAACTCCGCGACACGTAATTTACCTGCCGATCGTTGCACGAGCGGTACACGATCTGACGGTACGCATCGTCGATTAATACGATCGCCCTATAGGTTTTCGCGGAGAGGAAATAACGTTTCGCTTGCACGTGCAACGGCATTCGTGCGATAAGATAACGTGAACGCATATGTAGCATGTTGGTGTTCGATCACACGTACAACTCATCATCGTTCACCGCTGCTACCGCTCCTCTGGTCTCTGCCACCCATTATCAGCAAAACGAAACACCTCCACAGCCACCGACAACACTGATAAAGACAGAGAGCGGAACGGAAACAAGAGGAGGAGGAAGAAGCGACAAACCGTTGACTCATCGAAACGCGCGTTTCCTACGATCCCTGGGGTTCATCGTAACATACTAACATATCACTTATATACACACACGTCTAACACGATGTATACCATACTGGACGTGACGAGTACACCGACTTTCGACGATCGTATCACGAAGATCGAGGTGTACTCTTACAATCCGTACGCCAACACAACATTCGACAATAAAACTTGCGCACAAGATGTATAAGCATAGCAATCGCTTCTGCGACTACTTAGCTTTTTCCAAACTCAGAGCTGAAAGTAAATCAGTCATTCGTGCGTGCTGGCTTAGATACATCCATGAGGTTGAAGTTGCGATACCTGAAAATATAACGATGTTTTGGAATTGTATTAATTCAACAAGATCTTCCAATAGATTGCCTAGTACCATGCTGCTTAAGGATCAACCTTTGACAAATCCTACTCAAATTGCTAATGGCTTCGCGACTCACTTCAAGTCATCTTTTCAAGCTGCATGTGACAGTTCTACTACATTTAACAATGTCCCTACGTTAGATCTCAACAACTTTACTGTTGGCATAGGTGAAGTATTCGTGAAACTTAATTCCTTGGAGATTAACAAAGGGGCTGGAGACGATACCATCCCACCAGTATTCTTTAAGGGGGGTCACTCAGGTGAAAATGAACTACCAGTAATTGTACAGATAAAAATTTGAAAATATGTATATCCATATGATTTTTTACGCTGAAATGAATTATGTAAGAGTTAATAAAGTGACAATTTTTTTTTCAAAATTAAAAAAAAAATTCGAAAAAATTATTCGATTGTAAAATCCATACCCTTATCTCTGTAGTATTGTATGCCAAACCTGCAAAAAAAAAATTCAGCTCGAAAACTTCATTTTTGTCAACGTTATAAAGTTTTTATGTTTTGGGGTAGTAACTAATAAAACGCTCCTGCTCCGTACGTTGGACCTTCCTCTTCTTGCAATGCCTGTTCTCTTCGTGATTGTGCAGTTCGTATCATTTTTCTTGCACGTTTGTATCTTTCTGAGACTTTCTGTTTATACCTGCGTACTCGTACTTTGTGACGGTTTTGAACAATTTTCAATGAATGTTCGCTCATTCGCTCATTTGCATTGTCCTTGAATGCATGTAATATTGTTTTCGTCCATCCTTCATTATATTCAGTGACTGCTTCCGCGACTGCAGCTTCAATAAGATATTTTGAAGGAAAAATATCCTTTGGGCACTTACGCCATATCATGCTATGCAAACTTTCATTAGAATTTGGCGTAAGTCATTGTGCACAACGACGGAGCAGTTTTTCAGCGCTTAGTCTATTATAAATTGGTAATATTTTACCCAGAAATTGTTCTTTGATAGGTGTTCCTATTTTCTTAGCATGAGAACCAGGTTTTCTTCCTTTCGCAATTGCTGATTGGTAGAAACACCATGATTCTTTACCCGGTGGACATTTATAATGTTGTGGTTTCGTATCAGTTGAAATTGCGTGGTATATTGTCGCGTATATGGCAGCTTTCATAGCTGTAATATTGTTTTTATTGCGTAATATAGCTTTTTTGTAATAATCTGCTAATTTTCTAACTGTAACTTCTTTCGGGGTACCCTGCCCTTTACCCCCTAAAGTAATGCCTTTCGTCCGCTCCTGTTTTACCAAATCGGTCAAAGCTCTCCATAACCTTTTGCCAACGTGGTTCACACACTCTTCTTTTTCGATTTTTACGCCTTCCCCGTATATTTGTAGACTATTTAGATACTGCTCGGTTTTGTAATCACCGTCAGAAATAAAAGTTTTCAGTCGGATACCATATTCTTCTGATCTTTGCCATATTTGCGCTGCTGCGAACATTTCCATTGCATTGGACGAAGCGGTATGATTTTTTTGACAAAAGTCTTTGTGCCCTTCCATCCATATCGAAAATTCCGGAGAATTTTCGTCTAAATCGCGTACTGCATATGTACAACTTTTACAATATTTTGACAGTACTGCATAATCCAGCACATAACCGGTTAGCACATCAATTATGCAACCCACTCCATATTTTGATATGTGGCCCCGAGTTAGCCAAGATCCATCGTAACTTACTGATATTTCAGTAGGAGCACTAGTATCACTAGTAGGGTAAACTCGGGTAAATTGGTGATAGTTTTAGAATTTCTCTAATAACTGCTAATATTTACATATTCTGAAAGTGAGTCTAGGATATAATGATAGGCCAGACATCAGAGAAACAAATGATAGTGTTGGGTCCGACGTGACTCGGGAATGGGTGGGAGAGGAAGGAAAACTCTTAACACCGGGATGTACACTTCACTTGATATAATAATAGCCAAAGAGGAATATAATACAGAGACTTATATACAGGCGCGTGCGCAGCCGTCGTGCCTGCTAGCCATTCCGGACTCCCGACTCCCTGCGCCCCCTGCCGGGACGCGGAGTCGCATAGGCGCGTGCGCAGTCCCAACATCTCCCTCCTTCAGAAAGGGTTACCAGTATGCGTATGATGCAGCGTTGGGGTCCAGCTGCAGGCGCCGTGGTGCGCAGCGTGTGCGCACGGGTCTGGACGGTGTCGGCGGAATTGCCGACCGCCCAGGATTCTCGGTCCCGGAGCCCAGTGCTTCGGTCGGCAGGTGTGGTCTCCCGGCGTCCGAGTCGGTCGCGACGTCCGCTGGCTGGCTCGGGTTTTGAGTGAGAAGAGTCCAGTCATCCTCGACCACCACCTCTCCCGGAACAGGAGCCGAGTCCACGGAATCCGGGTCAGCACCTCCTCGCCAAATGTGGTTAATGTGGCGCTCGACCTCGACTCCACTGTCCAGACGTACAGAATAGTGCGTCTTGGAGACGACTCTGGAAATTCTGCCCCGCTCGCGGTGATCCTTCCTGGTTAGAACGACAACTCGGTCGCCCACCGCCAGACTCCTTGGTTGAGCTCCGTGGTGCTTATTGAATTGTTCCACCATGGTCGGCCGCTTGGAGGGAACCGGATCGGTGACCTGTGGCTTGCCCCCCGGGAGCAACCTAGAAAAAGGTGAGTTAATGCGCCGACCGAAGAATAGCTCCGCTGGAGACCTTGCGTCGGGCGCCGATGAGCAAGGAGTGTAGCGGTAACTGTACAAGAAAGCAGATAGCTGTTTCTTCCAGTTTGATGGATCCTTCGCGATGGCCCTCTTGACCGTATCCACCATCCTTTCCACCTGTCCATTCGACTGGGGGTGGTTGACCGCCGACATCAGATGCGTGCATTGCATCTCCTTGCAAAATGTCTCGAACAGCTGCGAGGTGAATTGTGTCCCGTGATCCGAGACCAAGGTGTCCGGGGGCCCAAATCTGGCGAAAGTCTCGCGGCAGAGGTCCACCGTGCGACTCGCCGAAATTGTAGTGGTAATGGCGACGTCCAGGAACCTCGAGAATGCGTCCACGAAGATCAATATGTATTGGCCATCGATGGGTCCGGCGTAATCGATATGGACCCTCTCCATGGGCCTCGACGGAGCAGGCCAGGGTTCGAGGGGCACTTTCCTCGGCAGCTTTTGCACGATGGCACAAGCGTCACATTGACGCACCATGTGCTCGATGTCTTCCAGCATCTTCGGCCAATAGACGAACTCTCTGGCGAGCTGCTTCGTCCTCCTAATGCCGGGGTGCCCCTTGTGCAGGGCAGTGAGGATTGCGGGTTGCATCCTCTTCGGGATGACAACTCTGTCACCCAGGAGGAGCGTGCCGTCGACCACACTCAAGTCCTCGGAGCGCTGCTTGAACGGCTTCAAAGACTCCTGGTGCGGCGCGCGGTCCCAAGCGTTGTCCCGAATTGCTCCAATCACCGAACCGAGCAAAGGATCCTCGGTTGTGGCAGTCCTCAAGCCGCCACGAAGCTCCCTCCCGAAATGATCGAGAGCCAGATTCCTAATCTGCAGCAACTCGGACTCCACCTCGCGGATGCTGGCCACTTGCAGTTCCTCCGCGTTGTCTCGGCGGAACCTCTCAATCAGACGTGACAAGCCGTCCGCCTGGCCGAACTCTTTCGTAGAAATGTACTCGATACGAAAGTCGTATCCGAGGAGCCTCAAGGCCCATCGCTTTAGACGAGCCGCTGTAGTCGGTTTGAGACCCTTCGTGTTCTCTGTTTGCAATAACGCCACAAGGGGCTTGTGGTCTGTTTGAAGAATGAATTTCCTCCCCCAGACGAATTTGTGGAATCGTTCCACTGCCGAAACCAGAGCGAGGGCCTCCTTCCGTGAGGCTCTGTGACATGTGATATACCGCACGCTCGCCGCCGTCCGGAGTTCGCTGGAAGAGTACCGCACCTATGCCGGTGGAGCACGCATCGGCCGCCACCACGAGAGTTTTGGTGGGGTCATAGTGCTCCAAAAGGAGTGGACTCAGCATTACCCTTTTGAACTGGTCCACGGCCCGGTCCTGCTTCGATGTCCAGTCCCAGGGACAGCCTTTCCTGGTGAGTTCTTCCAGAGGCTGCTTGAGTTGATGAAGGTGTGGGATAAACTTACCGTAATGGTTTATCATACCGAGAAGGCTCTGTACCTCCGAGACGTTCGTCGGTTTTGGCATGTTTGCCACGGCAAGTGTAGCCTGAGGATCCGTAGAAATACCTTTGGCGTTTATAATAAAACCAAGGTACTTAATTTCCTCCAGGCCGAAGACACACTTTTCCGCGTTGAGCCTCCAGCCTCTCTCTTCAAGCCGCTTAAGAACACCTCGGAGGCGTTGGTCGTGCTCCTCTCTATTGGAGCCGGTGATCACCACGTCGTCGATGTAGGCGTGCACACCCTGCAGACCCGAGAGCGTGTGGTCCATTGCCTGCTGGAAAATTGCAGGAGCCGTCTTGATGCCGAATGGAAGACGCTTGAACTGAAACAACCCTTTTGGTGTAACGATCGTGGTAATCGCCCTACAACCCTCCGCGATCTCTATTTGGAAAAAGGCATCGCTTAGGTCCAAAACGCTAAAGCACGAACTTCCGTTCAATTTAGCTAAAATGTTCTCCACACTGGGCAGAGGGTGACGGTTGTCGACCAGGGCGCGATTCACGCCAGTGGAATAGTCCGCGCAGAGTCGAATCCTGAACTTGCCACCCTCCGACGGGGGTTGCTTTTTAACGATCACTATTGGCGAAGTCCACGCCGAAGACTCAACACGCTCGATGATTCCGCCCTCCTCGAGGCGGCACAGCTCTTTTTCCAATGGCTGCTCCATGGCGAACGCGACCTGCCGACACGGAATCCGCACGGGCCTCACGTTGTCCTCAAGGTCGAATGTGGCCTTGAAGTCGAGGCACGTCCCTAACCTGTCCGCGAACAGGCCGGGGAACTCCACCTGCATCTTCGCCAGATAGTCGAGCGAAGATGGCGAAGCCCTCCTATGGTCCACGCATGCGCGCGGCCGGCCAGATGGGAACGGTCGTCCGTCCGAAGCAGCGATCCTCGCACTGGAATCGCCGGAGCTCGCCGAACCGGCCTGTTGGAGTCTCAAAATGCACTCGGGCTCCCGCGTTTCACTCAGAAGCGCGGGCCACAGATCGAGAGTGTCTATCGCGTTTAGTCCAAGCAAGTTGAGACCGTCCCGACCTGCCACGTCAATGTCAATTTCGCCCTCGCGGCCAACCGCACGTATACGGCCGCGAAATCTACCGATCAGGCTGAGCCTGCCGCCGCCGGCATGCTCCACAGCCGCGCCCGCCACGAGTTTCGGCGATCCGAGCCGACACCATTCGTTTTTACCGATGACGGTAATATCGGACCCCGTGTCGAATTGGAGACGTAGAGTCCTTCCGTCGATCACGATCGACACGTATCGACGGCGACGTCTGCCGGTCGCGGAAATCGTTTGGGTAATAATGCTAGCGTTCTTACCGACGGTTCCCGAATCTTTCGCGCCGGCGCGACACACGGACGCGATATGGCCTGTTTTGTCGCATTTATAGCACATAACCTCGCGAAATTTGCACGTAGCCCGAACATGTGCACCACCACAACTGAAACACTTCCCGTCCGACTTCGCATGTGGTTTATCGTTTTGGGGTTTATCACTTTGTGGTTTGTCGTTTTGCGCGGGCTTCCGCGGCCCTTTTTTCCTTACATTAGTCCTCACAGCACCGCAGGTTGATGGCTGCACAGCTTTTTCCGGATCCTCCAGGGTCTTTAGGCCGGCGGTGACGTTCATGTGGGCCTCGAGCTCAGCGACGACGTCCTTCATGGTGGCGTTAGGATGCTTCTCGACCACTCGCAGGGCCAATTTTTTGGCAGGGCCAAAACACGATTCGCAGACCGTCGTCTGACAAATTCGCTCGATCGAACTCTGCCGCGTGGCGGTTTATCCTATCGATGTGTTCCGTAATGGGCGAAGACTTGTCGTACCGAAAATTAAGGATTTCGATACGTCGACGCGTAATCGGTACCCTGTCACGGAAGAGCTCCTTCAATGTCTCGATGAGCTGCTTCTGGGGCATCTTCGGAGGGTCCGTCGGCGCCACGTGGTCCACTAACCTGTCGTATTCCGTTTGTCCCAATTTGTCTAGTACGAGGCGCGTCTGCATCTCAGGTGGTAGGGACGCCGCCTCGTCGAAGACGGTATATTCGTGGCGGAGGAGCCATTTCTTAAATGGCTTGATCTCGTCGCCGGATCCGTAAGCATATTTTTCCAGCCGGGCACTCAACTGGTTGTACAGGTCGAATTCTGCAGCCTGTTGTGTCCCGCGTGAAGTAGAAGCGGTTTGCGCCTGGCTCTGCTGTAGCTGCAGTCGAAGGAGACTGTTAATGGCCGCCGTGAGGGCCTTAATTTGCTCCGCGGTGTCCGCCACTCTCGCAAGCCACGTGCTTAATTTTTCCACAGAAAAATTCCAAGTCCGCAGCGCCAGTTGTTGGGTCCGACGTGACTCGGGAATGGGTGGGAGAGGAAGGAAAACTCTTAACACCGGGATGTACACTTCACTTGATATAATAATAGCCAAAGAGGAATATAATACAGAGACTTATATACAGGCGCGTGCTCACGCAGCCGTCGTGCCTGCTAGCCATTCCGGACTCCCGACTCCCTGCGCCCCCTGCCGGGACGCGGAGTCGCATAGGCGCGTGCGCAGTCCCAACAGATAGGTTAACAGAAATTTACTAATTATATTTAATTGAAAATATACAAAATTACGATGTCATGACATACTCTGGTTATTCGGTGATAGCTCTGGTTATTCCGTGATAGTACTCTGGTAATTCGGTGATAGTTCTCGCTAGCCCGTGATATGGCCATCAACTACTTTTTTTATATAATTTTATATAATTTTACATTAGTTTACATTAGTTTACATTAGTTTATATTATTTTATATTATTTTATATTATTTTTATTAATTGAATATTTTGGATCTATTATTTTACTCGTTGTCAGAATTACTTACCATCACTTACATGTAGTTTGAACTTTCCATTTATCTTCTAAAGCATATATAATACATAAACAAGCGATCGTCTGCAACTCAGTGATGCCAGATTCGGGACGGGAGCGCTCGAGAATTTCCCCCACCACGCATGCACACTACGCCGGAGCTGCGTGTCCGTGAGCTCGGCGCTTCGGACAACGTCGGGAAGACGAGAGAGAAAACGAATGTGTGTCTTTCTCTCTCGCTCTTGAAACGCTGTGATCCAAGGTGGGGTGCAAGCGACACGCGGCCGTGCGCGATCTTCCTGAGTGCCTCGAAATACACTTTTCACTTTCTGACATATGTATAATACTCTTGTAATGAAAAAAAATTTGGAAAAAATTTTGTTAGGGAAATCACGTTTTAAGACCTCCTGATCACGTTTTGACTATTTAGAAAAGAGCTTTTTTTTTAAATATCTCATGTATTTGTTAACACGATTACGTTTAAACGGCAAAATGGATTTCAATGAAACTTTATATTAAAATTTTATATTCTTGTCTTAAGATCCATTAGATCACGAAAAATGATAATTACCCGTCATGATTCTTCGATTTTTCAGATATACGAACTAAATTCTACATAAAAAAAAGTTAAATAAAGTTCTTCTGTAACTTGTTTAACAAAGAAAAATGTACATTCATAATTGAGGCATTTGATGGAAAAAGGGCACATACGCCAAAATGCCATTTCAAGAAAATCGGTTTCAAAGTTTTCATTATAGTATAACTTAATAAAAAGTAATGTAATTAAATCAAATTTTTTTAAAGATGTAGTTACCGTGTCGTTCAAGCGTTCTGAATACAGAAGTCATGATTTAAAAATGATATGTGTCTTTATTTATAAGTTTTAAACAAGTGGTTTATGTGCCCTTTTTCCATCAAATGCCTCAATTTCTTGTGTTCGTTTTAAATTTCCGTACTTTTTATTTGTGCTATTTCTATTTTTCAAACCTTAAAATGAATTTTTTTATTAAAAGACGAATATTTTGATACTGTACATTGGTGAACTTTGGTAAAATTAGAATCCACTCTTGGCCAGTACCATGCACGCTGTAGAAGCCTTCGATAAAAAATATTTTTTCAGCGTATGATCTAAAATCTAAAATCTAAACGTAATCACATCAAACGTAATTATATCAAGTTGCGGCAAAGAATCACGCACTATTTACAAATTAATTACGCGCAGCGTGCACGTTACCGCTCGACGGAAACTACAGGAAAGTGGTGGTCTCTTCCATCGGGAGGAAAATGTAAACAATTGGTTATGCAAAGCTAACATCGCGATACATGTTGTACACTAAAATGTACAAAAACATTACAAAAATAGAAAAGAAAGGCAGCACGTAAATATATCAATTGGGTTCGATATATTGACGAGATGTAAGACTGAAATAATGCTACAATTGTTTACATTTCCAAAGGATAGAAAGCAAGCAAAGGAATTTACTATAATACATGCGACAGAATTTCGAGATAATTGTTACATATAAAATGAATATAATTAAGAATATACATTTATTTGTACAATTATCTCGAAGTTCTGTCTATGAATCATATGTACAGCAAGCAAGCGAATTTATTGCAAGGATAGAACAAGAATTGCGTGAGGTAAATCGAACAACTATTTACATATTCGCGATGTCCAAAAATCGAATGAAATAGAAAATGGATGAAATTGATAATATTCTGGACATCACCAATTTGCATTACCCGACGTAGAAGGAAAATCCGCGAGGTCATCAACGGCATGTAAACGTAAACTATTCTTTTGCTTCTTCGCAAAAGTTGCATATAAATTCTCAGATGACATGAGAGATAGATGTTTGTCATCTACCTCCATGCTCTGAGCTGTTTCCCCGTGCGCCTTTAATGCCGATTTCGTTACGCAAATGGCATTGACGATGGTCGAACAAAGTCGGTTTCGTTTCTTGTTCTTTATGTCGGGAAGCATGGAAAACGATCTTTTAGCATCGGCGTTTGAATTTGGAAGACTTCTAATGGAATTTAATAATTCCTGCAAACATGGATATTTATACTAGCCTTGATCGTTTCGCGTTAACAACACCGTTTTCCATACATCATCAAAAGCTAATGTACAAAGCTTGACTGCATCTGCAAAATTCAGGTGCAATGTTGACCATTCTTTTTGCAAATCGTCTTCGTCGAAACCGCCAAATTTCTGAGCAATAAAGAGAACACTTTTGAAGGAAGTGTCTCTGTCAGTATCTACTAATGCCAAATGAGGCTCAAAAACACGTAACTTGCTCAGAAATTCGTCATCGATTGGCAATCGATTACGAATTTCGTTTGCAGCCGTTATGTAAAACTTAATACAATTTTCTCGAACGGTTTGGACAACATCGGGTTTGCCTTCTGCAACTAATTGACAAAGAAAAGTGTCATAATCCGGACCTAAATGAATACTATCTAATGCGATTTGATTATCGCCTCTTGAAAAATCTATTAATTTTACTGAATCCATGTGCTTCAAAAGCTGCGGTTTCAAAAAATGACGTAAAATATCGTACAAAAGAGTTTTGGCAGTATTTTGAAGCAAATGGATCCTTGTTTGTTGCGACTGAAAGAATAAACTAAAGTCATTAAAATACTCTAGAACGTATTTCAAAAACAGAAGATATGCTTTCGCTTCTGGATTTTGCATGATGATAAGCAGATGATCCCCAGACTTTGTCTTCTCACTTACGACCAATTCTTGCAGAAAGTGCAACACACTGTCCCAATTTTCTAAAAGTGTAACTACGGATGAGTAACGCGATAACCATCGCGTAGTACACAATTTTAAAATTTTGCGGTCAGTAGATTGAAAACTTTGCTGAAATTCGCGAAAAATAGCCGAGCGTTTGGGACTGCTATAAATGAATGTTGCGACTTTTCGTAATAATTCCTCGCAGACCTCGGGAATGGTAGCGCATGCTACATGCACTACCAATGCAGAGGAGTGACATGGACACGGCATGGTGAAAAAATTTTCACCGCGAATTTCTGCAAGTTTGGTCTTGAATGACGAGTGACACCCTGTCATGACAGAAGCGTTATCACACGACAAAGCAAGAATGTTTCCGAACGGAATTTGCTTTTTCCACATGGAGTTCTTAAAGGAGGTAAATATTTTATCGGCAGTACATTCTCGCGCGTCAAGATTAATTAATTCTACTAATTCCGTTCGAACATCCAAAGTCTCGGGTGCGACATACCGAACAATAAACGACATCCATTTCTCATTGGTAATGTCGGATGTTTCATCAATAAATACTGAAAACTTAGAATTCTGTAAAACCAGACTAAGACGCTCTGTTTCCCGAGGACACAGAACGTTCGATATAATATTAGAACACTTTGTTCGACCACGCGTCATACGTTCCAAAACATCAGGATCTTTCCCAACGTCTTGGAAATGTTGAAGAATCGCCTCTGCGGATTGATGCGAAATATTTTTCTCGGCAACTAATGCAGCAAAACGAATTTCCGCGATTTTTTTTCGTTCATCAAATGACAAATGCGATTCCTCGCCTTGCGATCCGAAATCGTTCGATTTCCTCACATCTATTCCATTTTTTTTTGCAGTATTTGATGTGGCACTTGGAATCCGCGTGACGTTCGATTTGCGATATTCCGCAAGCAAATGATTTTTTACAAACCGAACAGAAACACGAAAAAGGATCATCGGCGACCTTATTCAACCATGGCTTGAAATCCTCAAGCCATTGAGGCATAAAAGTCTTTCTCGAGACCTTAGTATAAAGTGTCCAGACGTCCCGCATTATGCGGGACAGTCCCGCATTTTCCCGTTTTTGAGCTCTTTGTCCCGCATTGAAAAATGTCCTGCAAAGTGTCCCGCATCGGACATGTAACCTTTTACATTTTCGCAGTGGCATAAAGTTACTGTTTCCTGTACTTGATACTAGATGGCGCTAATACTGTTAACTGTCAGCAAAGGTTTCTACGCGTCTTGTCACGCTTGGCGCGAATAGTTTGAGAATACGTTTAACTGTTTTATCGGATACGATTCATGAGAACATCGTTCGTACGAAAACATTATTTGATTGTCAGTCATGGTCCTGTCATTGTTGTAATAGAGTACTTCTACGATCTCACGGCTCTGCAAACCTTGTTTTTTTTGCTTGTTTGTCCCGCATTGGCCCCCAAAATATCTGGTCACTTTACCTTAGTACCATGTACAGGTATTCGCGGAATTTTTTTAGAAGACAAATATTTATGTCTCGCTGATTCCGCATGCCTTTTAACGCTCTACGAGTGGCAAGAAAAAGTTTTCTCGCAAGAAGAACAGTAGAAAAGGCTTTTATCATTAGGTACTTCGCGAATCCACGACCGGAACTTCTCATTCGTTTCCCACAACGACCGATAAACAGGAGTAGCCTTTTCACCTGTTTTCTCAAACGTTTCCATCGTACTTACCACGAAAAAATTGAAATATGCAGGAAAAATATTATATACAAAGCAACAAGCAAATGCTAGCGTATAGAAAAGGGGAGATATAGGGGGCTACTAATTACACATACACTTCCAACAAGCAGATCCGAATTCCCGAAAAACATGCTCACCACCTGATCTCCAATTCTACTGAAATGACGGTTAAATGTCGCGAAGCGCAAGTTGCGCCGACTGCGTGACCCCCACGAAACGCATGGACACGTAAACATAAACAAAGCATACGCGACCACAGATCGCGGATCTGACCGTCAAATGTACTTGACGAAAACCAGGTCCGAGCGAACCCTCGAAACGGGAAGTCGAACGAAATCGTAAAATAGTAAGAAAAATTCAGAAAGGAGAAAAATCGAAGAAAAGACTAAAAGAAATAACAGCAAGGTAATGGTGACAGTACCGAACTGCCACAGATGCATTTACCAGTTACCTTTCTCTCCTATTCTTGTACAATAATACCTTTATACCAATTTACACATTTTAGTGTACAACATGTATCGCGATGTTAGCTTTGCATAACCAATTGTTTACATTTTCCTCCCGATGGAAGAGACCACCACTTTCCCGTAGTTTCCATCGAGCGGTAACGTGCACGCTGCGCGTAATTAATTTGTAAATAGTGCGTGATTCTTTGCCGCAACATGATATAATTACGTTTGATGTGATTACGTTTAGATTTTAGATTTTAGATCATACGCTGAAAAAATATTTTTTATCGAAGGCTTCTACAGCGTGCATGGTACTGGCCAAGAGTGGATTCTAATTTTAACAAAGTTCACCAATGTACAGTATCAAAATATTCGTCTTTTAATAAAAAAATTCATTTTAAGGTTTGAAAAATAGAAATAGCTCAAATAAACAGTACGGAAATTTAAAACGAACACAAGATATTGAGGCATTTGATGGGAAAAGGGCACATAAACAACTTGTTTAAAACTTATAAATAAAGACACATATCATTTTTAAATCATGACTTCTGTATTCAGAACGCTTGAACGACACGGTAACTACATCCTTAAAAAAATTTGATTTAATCGCATTACTTTTTATTAAGTTATACTATAATGAAAACTTTGAAATCGATTTTCTTGAAATGGCATTTTAGTGTATGTGCCCTTTTTCCATCAAATGCCTCAATTATGAATGTACATTTTTCTTTGTTAAACAAGTTACAGAAGAACTTTATTTAACTTTTTTTTATGTAGAATTTAGTTCGTATATTTGAAAAATCGAAGAATCATAACGGGTAATTATCATTTTTCGTGATCTAATGGATCTTAAGACACGAATATAAAATTTTAATATAAAGTTTCATTGAAATCCATTTTGCCGTTTAAACGTAATCGTGTTAACAAATACATGAGATATTTAAAAAAAAAAGCTCTTTTCTAAATAGTCAAAACGTGATCAGGAGGTCTTAAAACGTGATTTCCCTAACAAAATTTTTTCCAAATTTTTTTTCATTACAAGAGTATTATACATGTCAGAAAGTGAAAAGTGTATCTCGAGGCACTCAAGAAGATCGCGCACGGCCGCGTGTCGCTTGCACGTAACCTTGGATCGCAGCGTTTCAAGAGCGAGAGAAAAAGACACACGTTCGTTTTCTCTTTCGTCTTCCCGACGTTGTCCGAAGCGCCGAGCTCACGGACACGCAGCTCCGGCGTAGTGTGCATGCGTGGTGGGGGAAATTCTCGAGCGCTCCCGTCCTCATTCTGGCATCACTGGCTTCTACCAGTATTCAATCCTTTACCATTTTCCCCTTCATGTACCTGACTCCTAGCTTCATTGAAACTTCTTAGGGTTGCTGGTGTAATAGAGGTGTCTTCTTCTGTAATAGTTATTGTCTCATTTTCTGATGACTTTTCGCTCGTTTCTTCTTTCTCACTGTATCCTACATCCCTGGAAGATGCGGGTAACATCGACTTTTTCTTAGTTCCTGTATATTTCCCCTTACTTGACGTCGACATATCGTAGGGTTGCGTAAGGTTTTGGTTCCAGTCGCCTTCATTTTCTATCTGCTTCGGGGTCTCATTGTTTTCCTTCAATTTATCTTGTAATTTTTGTAATAGATTCTTTTCTCTTATCAATCTTAGTATTTCTTCTAAAAGTTCCTCCTCCAGGTGACTTTTCAGATTTTTCGTTCTCTCCCTATACTCATTTCTTATTTTTCCTTCTTCGTATCTTTGTTTTTCAAACGCTTTTTGGTTATAACTTGTTTTATATACAAACGGAGGATCCTCCCTTATCGGATTTATTTCTTCTTCATAAACCAAATTATGATTTCTTGGAGTGAACTGTAATACTTTGACATCTTTATGTCTTCCTTCATTCTTAGATCTCGTATTATCTTTTTTAGTTTCCAAGCTTTTCCATTCTCTTTTTTCTTGTTTATTGAAATCGTGGGAATTTATTAATACCTTACTCCCCGCCCTCATGTATTTTGATCGGGGCGTCTTCTATCCATAAATGCTTCCTTCCTCTCTGTTTGTATCCCCTTTATATTTTCTAAAATCTTTATTGCGTTCCACAACCCTCTTCCATTTACCAATTTCTTTTTGGACTGGAAAGTCCAGTTTCTCCCAATAGTCAATCTTTCTTTTGTTTCTCAATAAAGGAAATTCCTGTCCCATATGATCTTCATTGTCAAATTCTTTTTCTCTTTCCCTATCATAGCCAAATTCGGCTATTCTCTCTTCTCTTCTTAAGATGTTATCTGCCATTTTGTAAGACAGATTCTTGAAAGCCATAATTTTTTTTATGGATGCCTCTCGCTGAAACTTTGGGCACTCCCTAGACGTGCTAATATGCCCCCCCTTGCAATTGTTACAAAATGGATTTTCCGTGCATCTACCATGGTATGCTTTAGCACATACGAAACACTTCTTTTCACTCGTTCTGCAATACGTTTGTAAATTACCATATCCGAGACAATTGAAACATTGTTTTACTGATTCAATAAAAGGCTGAACAATTAGGAGTCCCGTAGGTAAAGATTCCCCCTGCATTTTGACAAGGATTGACTTACTGTCCTCCCATGTAGCCTTACCGTCTCTTAATCTCCTTTTTTTTAATCTTTCTAAAGAAAATATGCCCTGTTTGGGGGCTAAATGCTCTTCCAATTCCTGAATGGATCCTTCCCATTCGTGGATGACCCCTCTTCTATATTTCCATCTATTTGGAATATACGATGTGTAGTCTGCTGGTTTGTATTTATCTCTCCGTAGCATATCGTTGGCATCCTTCTGGTTTCTATACGTAATTTCTGCTCTATTAAATCCCACCATCCTTATACCCTGGAACGGTATACCTGTATCCATAATAATTTTATAAATTTTTATGAAATTATTTTTTGCTAGAAGTCGATTTATTCATCTTAAGCATTATAGTGATTAGATATTCTCCACTAAACATCTCCCAATCATACCTTTCCATCATATTATTATTGTTGTTTGTATCATTCATATTCACCTCACACGTGGCATTTTTCTCGCGACTTACCGTGTTATTTGTAAACACCGATTTTGTCGTGTCTTCTATTTTTTTGTCCTTCTTCTCTGATTCGTCTTTTACTTTCTTCTGGGTCTCGGTGTCGAAAACTCCACTATCTGTATTTTTACGTTTTGTTTTTACCTTTAATACCTTTTTCCAAATTTTCCTTGAACTTTTCGATTGAATGCGTTCTTGCGTCTATTATACTGTCTTTGCCTGACAGTAACCGATATTGCCGCCGTCCGGCGCTGCATTCCATCTCTTCCGGTTTCATTTCCTTCCGTTCCTCTTGTCCAGAATATTCTTGTTCATAATTTCCCAACTTTTTTCTTCCTTTGTGTATTTCTTCTTCTTGTGTAAGATAATTCCATATATTCGTATCTTTTGCCTCTTCTTGTCCATTATGGTACTTTCCCTTGGTTTTCCATATTTTTCCCGTTCTCACTTCTTTTTTCTTTCCTCTTATATCTTCTGACCTGTTATTTTCCATATTATCTTCAATTTTCTCATATATTCCTGGTACATCCATTTCTTTTATCCGCATTACCACATTTCCCCTTTCATATTCATCCTCTCTCCCCTTCCCGCCCCACGGGCGGACCTCGGCGTCCAGCCTAACCTCTCTTATTCTCCTTTCACTTTATATAGTTACACTATAACTTCTCGTTTTAACCTATTGTTGATTTTGAACCTTCTCTCACCCTTACAGATTCACCCCACCCGGTTTGCCTATTATCGTTTTATATTAATATACAACTACCATATAAAAATCACATATTGAAAATGCTACACTCATCCAGTCCTCGAATTCAGCACATGTCCGAAAGAAACTAATTCCTTTGCTCATGGAAACTGTCCTTTCCCAAATCCTTTCTAGAAAGGTCGCAAGTCGTAAGATGCTAAGGCCGGTATTCTCAGTCGCTATTTATTCTTAAGGCTGCCGTCTCAAGTTTGTTTTGGTCCGAATCGATCGAAGCGCCCCTTGTAAACAGACGGACCCTAATGAAACTACTGCGGTCGATAAAAAGAAGTTGTACAGATGTAACATCTCCAGGTACTCTATGTAGACGAATTTTTTACGCATAGTTGCCACATTTTCTGTTCTCTCTGTCTCTTCCGCGCTGTTGCCACAGCTCCTTCTATTGAGAAGGCTTGGAGGAATACGGCACGAGAGCTGCGGGGCGTCAGTCACGCACACATAACCACCGTTCCTGTAGGTGTCCCTCCTCCATCAGCGGTAGCTGGAGCCCGCCGATTCCTGGTTGTATGTGTTACGAAGCTATGCGTAGGCCAATACGAAATGAAGCTATCGAGAAAGAATCAATGTTCTGACCAATAAAGCTCCTGATTTTTTTCGGAGCTAACGCACACCTATTTTGATGTGTGTATTTCTACGTTGACAGCCAGAGTTGGGCATTATTCGACTAAATTTTCATTCGAATACGTATTCGTATAAATCCCCAAGATTTATTCGCGAATAACGAATAACGATTTTACTCAACGAAAAATTATTCGTTATTCACGAATAAATCTGTACCGTTATTCGAGCCAGATTTAATTTTTATTCGCTCTATCTCTTCAAACTCGATCCACGTGCGCGACTATATACAATGTATTAGTGAAGATGTTGAAGATAACCGTTTTGCTTGTATTTAAAACTCGATATTCTTGTATAATGGTGTTGAGCTAATGAGAGTGGGGAGATTGTTTTTGTTTGTCTCCGAGGCGAGGTCGAGGACTCTCGCCTCGAAGAGAGTCGTACGATTAGTCGTCAGGATAACGGCACCGCCTGTAAAGCTCTGCTAGTGTTCACCGTGTTTCCTAAGTTTTTCGTTCATTCAAATATACTTTTTCATATTACTCAATAAAAGAAAATCTTAACAGAAGAGGTAGAGCGTACCAGAGTTGGGCATTATCTAGATAAAGAATTATTTAAATAACTATCTTTTCGAAGCCTTCGAATATAGCCACGAATAACTTTCGTCAACGTCGAAACTTGGTGAATCACCAAGACCGCAAGTCGCCGCCGCCTGTCCTTTGTGTTCGGCGCTCGCCACTCGGCCGGGCTCGACCCTCGGTCAAGCGGGGATCACTTGGAACACTCAATGTTTGAGATTTTGTTCAAATTGAAACACGTTATACATAGTGCATATGAAAATAAGTGGTGTTCAAGTTGTCACATTTTGCCATATTCAAAATTGTTTTATAAATACAGACCCTCAAAGTACACAACTTTCATCGATTTTTTGAAAATTACCTTTCGAATTTGGCAAAATGATTATTTTAATCCTCCTTATTTTCACATGGACGCTAACATATTTCAATTTGGACAAAATTCCCAGGACGACACGGAGGACATAGCCGTGGGGGAACAATATTTATATTTACTCATAAAAAATATATTAAAATGATTCTTTATGTAGTTTGTTTTGATAGAATGTAAAACTTCCACATTCGCTATCATATCGACATGAACGTTTATATAACATACTCCTGAGATTTTCCAGATGAAAATGAATTTAAACACAGTATAAACCGATTATTTTTAGCATTTTTAGATTAGAAATGTTACATTTATATTTAATTACCAAGTGCAGTTCTAGAAATACTCCGATTTATACCGTGTTTGAACTCATTTTAATCTGGACAATCTCAGCAGTATGTTACTGAATCCTGAAAACGTCACGTTTTATATTTTATGAACACTGTATGCCTCTCCAACCGAGATTACAAGCCGCCGCCGAACAGCCCAAGTCCTCGCTGTTCGGGACCGGCGTTGAGCCCGTATCGTGAACAGAGTCCCAATTCCGAGTGTTCGTTTCTCGCTTCTTTCTGGCCGAAGGGGGGAGCGAGATGAGACGCTTTGCATGCGCGACGGGCGCGAACGCAAAGGAGGGAGTGTCAGGTGTCCGAAAGACGGAGCGAGACAAAACATGAACGCGTCGTCTGTCTCGTACCGTCCTCGCTCGCTTTCAGTGCCTCTCGCTCGCTCTCGCCTTCGCCGGACAAGAGTGACACAGAAGTGGTGGGGATAGCAAAAAGCCCACATCGTGTACACCAAACCGAGCCAGTAATGAGACAATACAGTAGTATCTTTTATTTGAGTTTATCCAGAGATTATCTTTGCCCATCTCTGTTCTCCAGCCAGTTCGCCGTGATTCATTCAAGCCTCTTTGATGGCAAAATAGTGATAGGGGAAATGCGGCAACAGCGTGATTCGACTCTCGATACGTCTCGGCAACTATGTCTTTCCTACATTTATCGGTTAGTTCGGTCTTCCACCGGTTTTGATGGTACAAGGCACGATTATACCATCAGCGCCGGTGACAGAGAATCCTTGAAGCTTCATTCTGTCATTCCTCGAGTCTGTCTCAGTACACCATTCATAAATTCATTATTATTTCACCGTACGGTGCTTATTAGCGATCAAACGCACCAGACCCGTCTGCACGAATGTCTACTGGAGGCAACTAAACCCGCAAAAACTTTTTTCTTGCCGATTCCAGGGCGAAAGTTGTAATTTACGGTTTGTTTACTACATCTCGTATACGCAGGGCCAGCGGAACCATTATGCAAGTTACGCGCCGCATAAAGGCGCCAGCCGAATGGGACACTAAAAAACTATGTCGCACGCTTAATAATAAAGGAATCGAAGCCCTAGATAAATGAAATGTACACCCCGTAAAGACAAAACATATTAAATAGAACACAGGTGCAAAAATTTGGGGGCATCAAAAATTTTCTTGCATAAGGGCGTCAACTAACCCCGCGTCGGCCCTGCATACACGTCACGCTGGTGCTACGTGGCTGCAGTACACCAATAGCGCCACCAACGGAGAAGCCTTGAAGCTTCATTCTATCAGTTTTCGATTTATAAATTCATTATTATTTCAACGTACGGTGCTTATTAGCGTTCAAACGCACCAGACCCGTCTGCACGAATGTCTACTGGAGGCAACTATACTCGCAAAAACTTCCTTCTGGCCGATTCCAGGACGAAAGTTGTAATTTACGATTTGTTTAGTACACGCGTATACGTACACGCTTTTCCTAGCTTGTGTGAGCGTACGCACACATTTCAAGGCCCGGTGAGACGGCAGCCTTAAGTGAACGTAGGATGTTTTAAATTATACATCATTAGGAGGGAATAATTTTTCCTCATTTTTCGGCGCAAATTGCATTCCGATATCTTTTATAGTTCAAAAGTTATGCGAAAAAGGCCCCAAATTCTTCAAGCCGGGCCGGAAAATTTCAAATAGCTCTTTGCTACATTAATTCGAAAGAGACTACTCCAAAATTTTCTAAGTTCAGGCATCACTACTGCTCAGCGGTCGCTGGCAGCCCTCCGAAGGCCGGGCCGGTGAATGGTTGTAATGGAATGCGTCCGTGAGGCGGTGTTGCCATTTTCGTATACCATGTTCGGTCGTGCCAGTTTTAACGGACGACCCTGTATATTTGATTACCCAATATGAAAGCGACTGTCAAGACAAATTCAACCATATGGTATACTAGGACCTTCAAGGCTACACAAGGTTAAGAATGAAAGAAAGAAACTCAATCTACTAGATAAATAGTTCAATATATTTATTTCATTTCATTTCAACCCCAAGAAATGGTGGGAAAATTCAACATGTCATTTCTTCCTATTAGAGCTGTTCAAGTACCCGGAAAAAGCAAGCCGAGCCTAACTCGGCTTGAACGATCGAACCGAGTACCCGAATGAACCGAACGGCTTGAAAGAACCGAGCGGCTTGGATAGAACCAAGTAGCTTGAATTTTTCAAGCGGCCCGAAGTAAGCGGGCGGCTCGAACAGAACCAAGCGGATTGAATTATTTCAAGCGGGCCGAAAGAACCGAGACGGCAGACGGCCCGAATGTATGTCTGTACACTGTACGGCGAGCAGATAGGTTGGAAATAGGTTATGTAAACCTAACACAATTATAATATAGACTGCGGAAGTATATGTAAATGCATGTTTTTATTGGAATGACTTAAACAAGCGGGATTTTGACAGAAGTATGTTTCATCATTAAGAGGATGTTAAAAATATATTTTCGATTTTACACAAAATGTGGTTTGTCACGTGGGCTAGTTTTCTGCCGTCTCGGTTCTTTCGGCCCGCTCGGTTCTTTCGGCCCGCTCGGTTCTTTCGGCCCGCTTGAAATAATTCAATCCGCTTGGTTCTGTTCGAGCCGCCCGCTTACTTCGGGCCGCTTGAAAAATTCAAGCTACTTGGTTCTATCCAAGCCGCTCGGTTCTTTCAAGCCGCTCGGTTCATTCGGGTACTCGGCTCAGCTCGGAAACCGGGTTTCAGCTTGGTTCGGATTTCAAGCTACGCGAATATTCAAGTACTTGAACAGCTCTACTTCCTATCAAAATGCCGAATCTTATGAAGCTAATTTAAAATTTTTTGTTTGTTTTTCTGTTGGCAAAGATAGAAAAGTATCTGCTATTAGATCATACAGGCAAATTTTTTTCAGATAAATCCAATGGAGGGGTCTTATAGAGCAAACATTTCCCTTGAATTTCGTTTCCATTGTTTTGTTGTATGATTTTTATTAGCCGAGTTATTCCCCATCAAAGCAAAAGAGGAACTTTTCACCGTGAACGCCTGTGACTTGGGAACGCATAATCGTAGAAAAAATTTCATCAGTGTTTCGGAAAGCTAAGAAAGTATCTTTTTAGAACCTTTGGTTGCCAATTTAGTGAGATTTATTTTCATCGTATACAATCCACTTTAATATGATCCCAAAATTGCATATTTACCAGTTTTTGCTAAGCATGATGCCACTTCGAGGATAATCATAGAATCATTGAAGTGTCCACGTTTTTTTGCGAGTTGACACTACCCGCAAACACTGTGCAAAAGGCCAGACTAATCAGATTTTTTTCCGTATATCCTCGATAGTCAAACATGCGATATGGTCTGAAAAATTGAAGGATCACCTGTTTTACGTTATGTTTCTCTGTAAAACCTTTCTTTTGTCCTTGCGGCTTTTGAACGATTGTTGCACTTTTTTTGTTAGTTCACTGTCATTTTAGTAAAAAGAAAACATTTAAAAAATTTAAGAAAAAATCTTACAACAAAACAAAGAAAACGAAATTAATGAGAAATGTTTGCTCTCCATTGAACTTATCTGAAAAAAATTTTTTTTGGCCTGTGCATACGTTCAAACTAGGCAAAAATTTCTGAAACTTCGTTTCCTGCGCTTCATCTTGATGAAACAGTATCATAATGGACGAAAAAAATGAGTAATTGATTCAAAAACTAGAGACTTCAAGCGTTAAAATTATTTTTTAAAATATTTTTTACGACCATTTTGCGCGGAGATACAGTCATTTGAAAATTACCAAAATTTAGGAGAAATTATAGTATTCCTTTAATTTTTCCCAGGACTGTATATAAGGTAAGTGCGGGTAATAAGGCACGGCAGGTAATAAGGCCCACCTATCATTTATCCTTGGTAGGTCAATCTACAATACTGGTAGTGCCATTTATTGCTTTTATTACATACGAAAATGTCATTCGAATAGTTTCCGTGCGATTAATATAACATTTGTCGGCTGTAAAATCAAGAAATGTTTCGCCGGCAACTAGCGTTGCTACAATTATAAGAATTACGTCGGTTTCTTGGCTTTGTATTGGGAGTACTTATTATCCAATTACTATACAACTATAGGTATGTATAAGTACATATGTTGAGAACATATTCCCAGTAAATTTATGATTTTGTAAAGTGCACGCTTAACATATAACCTCGGCAATAAGGAAGTGACAAAACAGATAAGGTCCACCAAAATATTAAATCAGCTTTAAGGGTCAGGAAATAACCAGAGACCCCTTCCAAAGGAGGAACTCCAAAGCACGTGTCACTTCAACCAGAAGAAAAAAGACAAGATTGTGTGAACAATAGTCCATGCCATCCACCTCCAGAGAAAACGTGGACAGCAACTCTGCAGACAATTTGTCTTGCAAATTATGCAGAACTGCATTCAAGAGTGATATGCAACAGTGTGTCACGTGTGTCATCTGGATACACGAGGATTGCGTTGGGCTCACACCCGAGGAAGAAGATGTCTTTGTTTACCCGAATTGTACATACTAAATAGGTAGACCTTATTACCTGCACTACACGAAACAAAGCCTGTTTACAAGGTTTTTAAAAACCTATTACGTTTCGTATTCCTTGTGTTCGTATATTGTTACAAATATTACAGTTTATAGTTTAATGCCCACAGATTTCTGTAAAAAAAAGTTTTCACGAATATGTACAATTTAAAAAAAAAAATTATAGATCCTTAGGGAGGCTTTATTACCCGCACTTACCTTACTATTCAATACATGTTGTTGGTGTTCAAATATTTATATATTTATACACGTGTTAAATGCATAAATCTGAATCATTTTATGTATTGCAAATCTAATGAGTATCAATTGCACAAAATAAAACAATAGATTAAAAATAAAACAATAAAATAGATAATGCATAAATAAAAAAACATAGTATGTGAAGCAATAAAATAAAAATAATAGAATAACAGTAATACTACACTTTCAAATATTACTATTGATCTTCGAAACATTCATGTACAATTTAAGCCTATCACATCAGGCTTTGACGGGATTTGCGATATACCCGACTCCATCCTTTCTTCATGAATATTAGGTAAATTCATTGAAAAATTGGTCGAGTTTTTCTGCCAAAAATGATCAATAAAATTACCCTATATTACCCTGTACTTATTTGCTTGCGGAGTAAACTGTATTTTTCTATACACTTTTTTACTTTTTCATTTTTGTAGAAAATTAAGAAAGAAATGAGTTCTAACAATAAATTCGCTTTTTATTAAGAAACCCAACAAAATTCTGTCTAAATCATCCACATTGTGCATGCTATAAATTCACTGACAAAAACAAACCTGAGTCATTACTCAGAAATGAACTAAATCATTTAAGCGCGAAGAGTCGATGAAATTGTGCACTATAGAGTATGTATATGTATACGATAAACAGCGTTCGAAGTGAAGTGGACGCAATGAAAATGTGAGAGAACACAGAGGATCCCTAGTAAACAGACGATCGGATATGCCGGATGCGATTAAACTTTTCTGCGCTCTATACCAATCGGTGCTCCTTCCAAGTGATTCGTGGGAGCTGAGTGCGCGCAGAAAGCATTGTAGTTTGTTATTTGAGGCGGTAGAGTAAATGCTGCGAACAGTGTTTATACAACGCGCGGAACGAACCGTGGAACACGACGGCACCTCTCGAAACGGAACAGGTGTTACGTTATCTGGTTCCATTAAGTGTTTTGTGTTCCTCCTCCCTCTTCCTACTTTTGTATCGACCGATCAGTGGACGCAAAATTCGCTTCAATCGCGATACAGTTCCACGTCCATTACACGAACTAAAAGATCGTAAAATTACTATCGCGATCGCGTTGTCCAATCGGCCGTTTCGCCTTACAAACGAACACTGGTGAGGCTTTTACTTGATAACCAGCTTGATAAGTAGATGGCAGTGATATTTTTTAAATCTTGTAGATGGATATAACTGTTCGTTCTGAAAATATTGTCAAAAATCTTACCTACCGTGAATTCTGCTTAGGTCGGAACTACGACGGCTACCTAGAAGATGGTGATTGGAAAATATATATATATATATATATACATATATTTTGTGCTACAGACGGTGATGATCGAGTAATATTGTGAGGTCATTCAGGCCAAAGATTGTTACACAACATCTCTAATAAGAGCCTGCAAAGTGTATTATAAATTTAACAAAAGAAAAGTATTAATATTGTCGAAAAGAAGTGTACAGTTACAATTGGCCATTTTAGACAAGGACAGTTGTTTCAAATACTTCGGGTGGGGCCATAAGAGAAGAATTACAAGATAAGTGAACGAGTAACAGATTGTGATGAAAGGCACAAACGATAACGCGATCACGTTTGACGGATTTTGTACTTCGAAATGTATTGACAACGTGGAGGACTAGTCTTCGACTCGTGCTTTAGTTTTCCGCTGGAGTTCGTGCATGTATCCACGTGTTTCAAGATATAATCCACTACACGAACAGCTTGCATCGTTGGAATTTCTACACGTGTGATAGGTATGACTGAACATTTGCTATAACTTGCAAGTAATTTCCAACATGAACAGTAAGAAACACCATCTTTCGTTAATGTACCGGTAGATTTACGCATTACACTCACACTTATTTGCTCATTAATAGACCAGAGACGGTTTTCATAAATACTGCACTTGTTAAATAAAGAACATTGGAATAGGAAGAATGTAGTACGTATGTATAACGATTTCAAAATCAATAATTCATTTGATTCCACGGTTCATGAATTCTGCCATTATTACAATGTTTAATTATGTCAATATGTAACTTTAATCTAAACTCTGATATGCCTGAGGAGTATACATAGAGTGTGCTGGATTAAGATTGAAGTGACACTTGGAAATATGTACACGACCTACTAGTTAATTTCACAGAATCATACGCAGTTCGTGTACGATACGACCTTGAAATGATGACGAGTGTAAGTATTTATAGAGATTCGTCAATTTACACCGATGATTCGGTATGTACAATAGAAATCATATCGTATTCAAATGTTCTGTTATTTCGTTTCCAATGATGGTTGGGATTGACATTGAGGTTTTGAAATGTAAAATATGACGAGGAAATAGAAATTAGTTGCGAGAACAACAAGTACCTACATATATCGCGCGTACTTATAAAACCTCATCAAGAGACACGGTAGTGTCTCATGCCAAGTATATATAGCTATATGCGCAGCGCGAGACACAGAGTGTATCTATTACGCCACGACTCGCTCTCAAGAACCCTGAGATTATCGATTCTCAATAACGACAGATCCGATTAGATTGTGAATGGTCTTAATGGATAGCTTGGGTTTGATTTACATAAGAAAAGTGCCTTCGTTTTGTTCCTACGTGCCTTATGAGCTGAGATATTTCGATGTTAAGTTGCAATTTGCCAAATTTCATGTTCTTAAAATTAAGAATCGTCATCGTTCTACACTTCGTGGCAAAAGGGGAGCATGAAAGGGTGAGGAAATGTCTCTCAGGGACGTCGTTCATTGGATGAAGGTTTCGGTCAATCGCGTAACAAAATGTTGTCACGTGACCGCCAGACAGAGAGCACATCTGTCGGTAAACGTAATCTAGGTAGTGATAAACAATCATAGGCCGGTATTCATAGTCGCTACTTATTCTTAAGCAAATTTTTAAGACAGTATTTTTAAATGGGATTCATTTTGATGGGATATTAATTTACAATAATGTTTTTAAATGGGATTCTTTTTGATGGGGTAAGATACCCTCGAATTCTAAATGTACCTATACTTTGAGATAGAGAAGCACGATTTATAAATATAATCAAATACCTAAAAGATGATCGAAAGGTACGTGAGAAACGAGAACAAAGACCTTTTCAAACTTCTATGGCTCACAACAGGTATCTCATAGATATTCACTTGCCACAGGTAACACTAATTTGAAAAAAATAAAAGAATATAGAAAAGGTGTGAATTTGTTGAAAGCCGTAATCGCGAATCAGTGCCTCGTGTGAAAAAGTTTTAAAGGTGCGTATCGACTTTGCGAGGCTTGCTCGCGAGGCACGCCTTGCGGAGTGGATTCTCAGTTCCTTTTCACTTTGCACAAAGTGATCATGTCGAGGTAGTTTTACAAAATGTAATTGAATTTTATCAAAGTATGTATGTATTCGAATTTTATATACACTGCGTTCCATATTAGAGCATACTGGTTTCGCGTAGGGATACACTGCTGATTGGTAGTAAACCGGCAGGGAAAGTGCTATGACCAATCGCGAAAGTGCTACGACCAACCGCGTGTGTCAGATCCATGGGAGCTGCGCAGATCGGTCGCAAATCGGTAGGGGCATCGGTATGCTCTTATATGGAACGCAGTTTGGATATAACATATAGGTAACTGATATCCCCATAAAAAACTTCAAAAAAGTAAAAAAATACGCCAAATACATGAAATCAAATAAATCATAAAAGAATAGAAGATAATAATAATTAGAATATAAAAAAAATGTGAAATCAAAATGAGTTGCAGGTACACAACGGTGCTTTCCAACTGCGCTTAAGATGACACAACTACATATACACAGCTAAAATGGTGTGTTCATACATTCCATTACGCATATCGCGGATATTTTAATAATGTGAAGATAAAATGTAACATCTAGACATTTGCCTAGATGTCCGCGGCCTGGAAGTCAAATACTTGGGCATAGCCAGGCAAGGTCAAGGTGTCGATGAATAAGAATTATTTAAAAACGCAAAATAATAAAAGTGTATTCATATTGACAGAGTTTTAAATTGACAAATTATCTGTAAGCTTGTGAGAGGAAAGGTATCAGTGTCGATGAATCAATTTAGAATTAATTTAAAACGCAATATAATGAAAATGTACTCATATTGTCAGAGTTTTAAATTGACAAATTGTTTGAAAGCCTGCGAGAGGGAAGGTATGGGTATTGATGGTCTGAGAATACCTTGCTTGGCCACGCCAAGTATTTGAGTTCCAGGCCGCGGACATCTAGGCAAATGTCTAGATGTTCCATTTTATCTTCACATTATTAAAATGTCCGCGATACGGGTAATGGAATGTATGAACATAGCATTTTAGTTATGTATATGTAGTTGTGTCATCTTAAGCGCAGTTGGAAAGCACCTTTACGTACTTGCAGCTCATTTTGATTTTACATCTTTTTTTTATATTCTAATTATTATTATCTTCTATTCTTTTGTGATTTATTTGATTTCATGTACTTGGCGTATTTTTTTTACTCTTTTGATGTTTTTTATGGGGATCTCACTTTTTTTTACAAAGGTAATTTGCATAGGAAATGCCTTCAGATAATTTTTAATATTATATTTATTATTATCTTCTATTTTTTGTGATTTATTTGATAATACTCATTTTCGTCCCCGACTTTTTCATGTATTTGTCGTATTTTTTTTACTTTTTTTAAGTTTTTTATGGGGATATCACTTCTTTTTACAAAGATAATTTGCATAGGGAATGACTTCAGATAATTTTTAATATTATAACTTACAAACTATCACGGGACAGAATTAAGAATAAATTCAGTCACAGCATTATTTTACGCTCCGATTCCCATACAGCACACTCTCGTTGCAGCATCTTTGCAGGATAGTTGCGGCGCAAGATGGCAACGAGCCACGCAAGGATGCCGCAACTATGCAGCAATAATTCTATGTCCGCCTGCTGCAAAGTTGCACGGCAACTTTGAGGCAACTTTGCACGGCAACTTTGAGGCAACTTCGCACAGTAACTTTGAGGCAATAGGTATTCAAATGAATAAAAAAAAATAATAATGCCAACAGTGAGATGCGAACTGACGACCTCATGGTTACTAGTCGGGAGCGCTAGGCACCATCTCTCGCTGACCATCTCTCGCTGCAGAAAGGTGAGATGGTCGAGTTATGATTTTTTGTATTATTTTTGTTTATTTTTATTTTTTATTATTATTTTTGTTAATTTAGTTTATTTCTTCACTTTTGTATTCATTTGCCTTACTAACCGCCAGTAGGTAGTTCACTTTTTCTTTCATGTGTTCTTTACTTGTTTAGCGTAAACAAATTAAATATCAATGAATCTGTAATTGTATTCACTCATAAATAATTTTACTTTATTAGTTTTAATAGCCATTTTATATTAGGTCGACCGCGTCTCTCGGATTTACCCTACGTGTTGGGAGCATAAAATCTAGCAGCGTTGCACTTCGACAGGGCACGCACTCCAGTCGTCTCAACGAGTGGTCACCGAGCACGGGCCCAGCGGGCGACGAGGAGCCGCCGAGCTCGGCCGGGCCCGGACGCCCCGGATGACTCAGAGGCTCCGAGCTCTCCATAAGCTTTAGCATAGAGATTCCGCCCGGCACGGACGGGTCGGAAGGCTCGGCTCGGTGGCTGTATAAACGGACCTTAATGATAGCGGTAGCGACAGTTGACATATATAGGGTGTCGAAACATGTTCTTGGCGTCGAGACGCTACCGCGTCTCTAGATATATGATTCTATACACCACTGTTTTATAAAAGAGGTTAAATCTAACCTCGTCTTATTTTTTATAGCCTATAAATCCAGAAAATCACAGAAGGAAGCGAAATTACGCTATTCATTCAACTGTTTGATTTTTAGAGAAGCAATTGGTCTGTACTTTGACGCACATTTACCTACGTATAGAATCTGAAATACGGCGACTACGCAAATTCTCCTGCCCCACCGACTCACTTACATTTACTCTTATTTATCATAAAACTATCACTTACCCTAATTCAGAACTGTTCTGCCTAGAAATTGCAGGTAGTATATTCAATAATAAAAGAGAAAGCCGAAAGTTTTACAGCTCTTTAACCATAATATTTTTACAATAATTTTTGTTGACTTTAACTGTATAAAGTCACCTTATACATAAAAAATGGACTATAGATATAGGCGATCGAAAATCATACGTTGCTATTTAAATAAATCAAGTTGTCTTTGGTATGCTACACATACAGTCACCTAGAAAAATACGACAAACTCACTTGATCACAGACTTGAAACCAAGTAGTACTCTTAATTCTATACTCGGATATATTCGATAAAGTTGAAATATTACTTGCATGAGAATCGACATTTAATAAATTTGAAATCCTTATATTTTCGAATCTTGTATGTTCTCATTATAGGTTTCAAGTCATGTTGATATATTTTTTTGGTTACTATTCGACTGTAACGAAATTGAGGATCTTTGGCAAAGTATTGGCTAATACATATATACATGAGAACATATTAAAGTGACTATGTAGTCTAGTGAAGCACAATCTATCAGTAGAATAGTGACAGAAGTAATTATGTTTTGGTATTCCTTGATGTACTGCATTGGCTCGTGTAGGCACTAGAATTTATATTACGTTTAAACACTTCATTATGCATCATTTCACGATGATCATTAAAAATATACATACCCGGAATGGTAAAATACGAGAGGAGATAGAAATGTACGTGATGATATTTATTATATTTTGAAATACGAAAATGAGGAAGGAAAATAGGTTTTTGGCATTTATCAATACATCACAACCGATCAAAACGTAGGTAGGTATATTCAAATGTTCGGTATAATTCTACATTTGTTGAAACATTCTAGAACGATTGCATGTATATTCAAGTGTTCTCTTCTGTTTTTTTAATTCAGATTCATGCTTGAATTCACTTTAATGCTTGGAACGTAAAAGTAGAATACAGTATTTACTCTCAAAATGCTCGTCTTCCAAGTCTCCCAAATTGCAAATCGGCATCCCCATGAATTGGAGGAACTGATCGAACTCGAGCGTTTGGCTTGTTAGGGTGCAACCAAATCTCAGCCGAGCCCCGAGCCCCGAGCCGAACACCACTTCAAACATCATAATGCTACTTTCCTCGTGTGAAACACATATTTCTACCGATTTTCGCCAGTTTATACAGAGTCCCGAGGCTCGTGATAGCTAAAAATTAAATAACAGATAGTGTTTAGAGTGGTGCAGACCGAAGGTTTGCCCGCTACGTGATACCGATGAAGGGACCTCGCGACCCTCGACAAAAGGAAAGACAGGCTCTCCGCGATGCTCGGGCTGTTTACAGACAATGTCGGTAACGGCAAAGGAATGGCTTACCCATAAGGCTGTTTGAGTACTCGGAAAAAGCGAGCCGAGCCGAGCCGAGTACCTGTAAAAATCGAGTACAGTATTCCCCCGTTATGAGCCCGACGAACGGGGCTGGCGGCGGGCTCATAGTCAGTGATGCCAGATTCGGGACGGGAGCGCTCGAGAATTTCCCCCACCTCGCATGCACACTAGGCCGGAGCTGCGTGTGTGCATGCGCCGAGCTCGCGGACACACAGCTACGGCGTAGTGTGCATGCGAGGTGGGGGAAATTCTCGAGTGCTCCCGTCCCGAATCTGGCATCACTGCTCATAGTGGCTTGAGGACATGGTTTCGCACGGCCAGTGGCGCGAGTGAGAGAACCGGAGAACGAGCGAGAGGACACGAAAGCGTCGACACGAAGGTGCCGTCGGGTACGAAAGAGAGAAAGCATGATACTTTGTCTCGCTCCGTCTTTCAGCTCGAGCTTGACCCGCGTGCGGGCCCCTACAATGCATCGGCGCTTTCCGTATTTATGATACATATTGTAATTCGTTTCGCGACAGCCGAGTGTGACAAATATTCGCAGAACGTAAAATCCTCTAGTATTGAAACTTGACATTTTTAATTCTGTGCCGTATTACATATTATCGGTAAAAAGAAGAGCAATTCTAATAACATATGTACACATGCGCGTCCCTTATCCCCCTCCCATTCTTTCTTACTCGTATTTAAACATATTTACAATAATAATTCTGTATTAATCAGTATTTACAATGCAGTATTCCATCATGCCTTCGCCGTTGGATCTGGAACGAAACAATAAAAAGTTTAAAAGCAAATCAGACCGTCATTCATATTTAAAAAATATACTATATCGTGTTTCCACCGATAACTTTAGGGGTCTTCTTTGGAAAAATGTTCCCTCACATTTTTTAAAGATCGTTGGACGTGTCGCAGCATCTCATTGCACTCCCTTTTCAATACTCTCAGAGCTCTTAACATTCTCCACGTCCGGATGTCTTCTTCATTCCTTTTATCTTCTTCTTCTTCAGTCGATCTTTCTTAATTTTTGTACCACTAACGTTTTTATCCTTATTTTGTACTAACGATATGTACATACCTGGCTAACAAATTTAGCCAGGTTGATCGGCTTGAGTGTCTCGAGAGGGTCGCGGTTTATGACCGTATTGTTCCGCAAGTCGGTGGTAAGTGACGGTATTTATATGGCGGTCTGAAGTTACCGTATACCACCCGCTGACGGAGCAATCAACGGATTTACTCAGGACGAGGACAGTCGAGGTGTCCAAAAAAATGGCACGATGTCGATTGCCCCAGGTTAGCCGTCTGGCAGGTAAATGTTTTCCAAAACGCTTCGAAAATAATCAATTGCCTAGTAATAAAAGATCCTGGAATTTCCACCTCGCTCTGAGCCTTCTTTTGTCCCGGAAGACGGAACAGCAGTCTCATTTCGTATTTTGACTAGTGAAGAAGTGCAATCCGTGCAGTGACGTTTATCATGGCGAGCAACAAGAGGAAGAATACAGCACTTTCAATGGGGCAGAAGCTGGAAATCCTGCAGAAGTTGGACAATCAAATACCAGTTCAGGCAATAGCGTCTGAATATCAAATTAATCCCACCACCGTGCGGCGTATTCGTAAGAATAACACCAAAATTAATCAAACTACGGATGGAGGACGTTACATATTAAGACACAAGAAGATACGGAAGGCAACGTATGAAGATTTGGAGTACTTATTATTTCTGTGGTTTGCGGAACGAAGGGCGCTGGGAGACCCAGTATCCGATTTAATATTGCGCCACAAGGCCCTGGAATTAATGAAGGAAATGGAAGGCCAATCAACTTTTAAGGCAAGTGCAGGCTGGTTGCACAGATTTAAAAACCGCTACGATATACGCTTGGTCAAACTTCACGGAGAGAAAGGAAGTGCGGATGCAGCAGCTGCAGAAAAGTTCATATTGGATTTTAATCGTCACATAAACGAGGAGGGATCGAACACACCAATATTTACAATATGGACGAAAGTGGTCTTACGTGGAAAGCTCTTCCGTCGAAAACTTTAATACATAATCAGGAGAAACAAGTTAGTGGTACCAAAATTAAAAAAGATCGAGTGAGTGTGGGCTTCTGCGCCAATATGAACGGAACCCACAAGCTGACGCCCGTATTTATTCACAAATACAAGAAACCAAGGGCGCTAAAAAATATTATGAATACGCTGCCAGTGGTGTACAAAACCCAAAAAAAATGCTTGGATGGACCAAACAGTCTTCACGGATTGGTTCCAAAATCATTTCAAAGCAGCCGTGAGAAAATTCCAACTAGAGAGTCAGACGACCGGGAAAGTAATTCTTTTACTGGATAATTGTGCAGGGCACAAATTGACACCAGGGAAATTTGTGGAGGATGAACAATTTCAAATTATGTTCATGCCCCCAAATACTACCTCCATTATTCAACCCATGGATCAGGGGGTGATTTCAAAAGTCAAAAAAGTTTTTCGCCACAGAATGTTGACACAGATAGTAAACAGTCCTGGAAACTCAAGAATTTTATAAAAAATACGATCTTAAAGATTGTATTCATTTTTTGGATGAAGCATGGAAACAAATAACCGCCTCCAATATTAAAAATTCGTGGAATAATCTAATGAAGAGAGCCGGTGAAAGAACGTCAGAGGAGGAAGACACAACGGATCCACCAGAACCCCAGTTGGCAGAAATAATAGCCGCGATTTCTGGGGAAGAATTTAGTGAAAACAGTGTTGCAGAATATTTAAGGAGCTGTGATGAAGCGGAAGCCTATGACGCAGAAAACGGAGGAGAACAGGAAATCGAAGCAGAAGAAGCCGAAACAGAAGGAGAAGAAACCGAAACAGAAGGAGAAGAAGAAGACCAAGAAGACATCCGGGCACGGAGAATATTAAAGGCTCTGAGGTTATTGAAAAGGGAATGCAAAGAGGCGCCACGACATGTCCAACGATCGTTAAAAAATGTAAAGGAACATTTTTTTAGAGAAGATCCCTAACATCATCGATGGAAACACGGTGTAGTATATTTGTTAAATATGAATGACGGTCTGATTTGCTTTTAAACTTTTTATTGTTTCGTTCCAGGTCCAACGGCGAAGGCATGATGGAACACTGCATTGTAAATACTGATTAATACAGAATTATTATTGTAAATATGTGTAAATACGAGTAAGAAAGAATGGGAGGGGGATAAGGGACGCGCATGTGTACATATGTTATTAGAATTGTTCTCCTTTTACCGAGAATATGTAATACTGCACAGAATTAAAAATGTCAGGTTTCAATAATAGAGGATTTACATTCTGCGAATATTTGTCACACTCGGCTGTCGCGAAACGAATTACAATATGTATCATAAATACGGAAAGCGCCGATGCATTGTAGGGGCCCGCACGCGGGTCAAGCTCGAGCTGAAAGACGGAGCGAGACAAAGTATCATGCTTTCTCTCTTTCGTACCCGACGGCACCTTCGTGTCGACGCTTTCGTGTCCTCTCGCTCGTTCGCCGATTCTCTCACTCTCGTCCGTAGGCTTCCAGGAAATGGTGGGGATGGTCGCCGGGCTGTGAACGGGGGAAAAAAACGGGCTCATAACGGGGGAATACTGTAGCTCGAAAGAATCGAGCGGCTCGATAAAACCGAGTAGCTTGAATTTTTTCGAGCAGCTCGAATATACTTCGAGCAGATCGAAATTTTCGAGCAGACCGACTGTGTCGAGTAGCTTGAAGCTTGAAGGTTGAACGTTTCGGGCAAGACGAATCTTTCGAATATTTTAGGTTACGTTTATCTACTGGAATGTAAATAATGGTTCCCAATAAGTAATGTGAATAATTAAAATGTAAGCTGTAAATGGAAATATTCTGCAACTTTTGAAAATAAGTACTAAATTCAAAACTTCCTTTTTTTCATTTTTTCGTGTATTTATGAAAATTAATTATTTATTATTCATTTATTACTCTACAATTCAACTGTGTAAAATACTGTAAATACTATATATATTATTATACGTAATTATTCTATGCTTATTATCTGTCATGATTTCATACGTTCTTTTACAAATATTTACCATCCCCATGCAAGCAGATTAGTATTGCGATCTTACATTAAGTAAATAAAAAATGAGAAATTGAAAAAATAATAATGCAAGGTTAACATATTCAAATGTTTGCAAGTACTTCACGATTCTTTGTAATTACGCTTATTTATATTTGTTTAATTATTTATTCATTTAATTATTTATTTATTTATTTATGCGCGATTAACGCCCTGTGTTAACAATGGCACGACAGAAGTAAAACTCATATGAATAGGCGTAAAAGTAAGAAAAAAAGAAAAACGTTAGATGAAAAGAAAGATAGCATAAAGAGAAGTGTATGAATACGTTCATAAATACACGAAAAATATGAAAAAAAGGAAAGATATGTATTTAGCACTTATTTTCAAAAGTTACAGAATATTTCCATTTACAGCTTACATTTGAATTATTCACATTACTTATTGAGAACCATTATTTACATTCCAGTAGATAAACGTAACCTACAATATTCAAAACATTCGTATTTCCCGAAACGTTCAAGCTTAAAGCTTCAAGCTACTCGACACAGTCGGTCTGCTCGAAAATTTCGATCTGCTCGAAGTATATTCGAGCCGCTCGAAAAAATTCGAGCTACTCGGTTTTATCGAGCTGCTCGGTTCCCTGATAACCATCTGACACCAATCTGACATCAGATTGGCAGCAGGGTCTGCCGTGAGAGCGCAGAGCCTGACGTCAGATCCGTAGTCATCTGTGTCCGCATTAGGCTGCGGTCTGAGGTACAGAGCCTGACATTAGGGTCTGACGTCAGATGAGCAGCAGATTCGCATCAGATCCTGCCGTTCGCCTGACACGTATAACAGCGCCATCTGAGGGTCAGAATTGGCAAACAATTCCCTACGCGTGACGTCACATGGCCGTCCCTACACACCAACACAAATGTAGCGTTATTGCTGTAGGTGTATCCCTACTCCCCCATAATCAGCTAGTAGATTCTACAGTTTATTAAATAATTAATTCTACTAATTTCAAAAAGGATTTATTCTTTATTTAATAATATATAGGATTGGTGATTACAATTGTTAGAAAATAATATAAATAGCGCATATAAATTCGAGGAAGAACATTCAATATTTACATTTATAAATCCATATACAATACGTCCCGTAACCAGTGGTACCTATTAGGTGCGATATCAGAAAATTTCCTTTATTTTCGACTTCTTTTTGCTGTAGAATCACCACATTCCGTATTGTGTTAGCGCTGAAAACAAATAGAACCTTAGTATAAAATTAAACGTAACGTATGAATAAACAGGTATACATGCGATACTTACTTCAGCTCCATCTCCGCACAGCACACACCCCAGGCGATCATGCATGCTCCTGCGAACATTAACATTTATAATAAAACATGTGTTTAATTATTATCTACTAAACAAGACGCTAAACATTCGCACTTCGTGCATAACCATACTTTTCTGTCTTGCAGATAATGTGAATCTCGATTTTCGCGACGTAGATAATTGGAAATTATTCAATTGCATAATTACGTTTGCCTTCTGGATACGTCGAGATGATTTGTCTGGATATTGATGGATGAAATTACTTGGAATATTCTTCAATTTTGCCAGCACTGACTGCCACTGCCAATGACTGCCACCTCGAAAACGAACGCAAACTGGACGTAGAGTCTTGACCAACGCTCTTGAATCGACGCTCGGATTGGCTGCGCCATAGTGCCGAAACTCGTGATTGGTCAAGACACTATGTCCAATTTGCATTCATTTTCGAGGTATGAGATGACAGTCACTGGCAGTGGCACTCAGTGCCGGCAAATTCGAAGAATATTCCAAGTAATTTCATCCATCAATATCCAGACAAATCATCTCGACGTATCCAGAAGGCAAACGTAATTATGCAATTGAATAATTTCCAATTATCTACGTCGCGAAAATCGAGATTCACATTATCTGCAAGACAGAAAAGTATGGTTATGCACGAAGTGCGAATGTTTAGCGTGTTGTTTAGTAGATAATAATTAAACACATGTTTTATTATAAATGTTAATGTTCGCAGGAGCATGCATGATCGCCTGGGGTGTGTGCTGTGCGGAGATGGAGCTGAAGTAAGTATCGCATGTATCCTGTTTATTCATACGTTACGTTTAATTTTATACTAAGGTTCTATTTGTTTTCAGCGCTAACACAATACGGAATGTGGTGATTTTACAGCAAAAAGAAGTCGAAAATAAAGGAAATTTTCTGATATCGCACCTAATAAGTACCACTGGTTACGGGACGTATTGTATATGGATTTATAAATGTAAATATTGAATGTTCTTCCTCGAATTTATATGCGCTATTTATATTATTTTCTAACAATTGTAATCACCAATCCTGTATATTATTAAATAAAGAATAAATCCTTTTTGAAATTAGTAGAATTAATTATTTAATAAACTGTAGAATCTACTAGCTGATTATGGGGGAGTAGGGATACACCTACAGCAATAACGCTACATTTGTGTTGGTGTGTAGGGACGGCCATGTGACGTCACGCGTAGGGAATTGTTTGCCAATTCTGACCCTCAGATGGCGCTGTTATACGTGTCAGGCGAACGGCAGGATCTGATGCGAATCTGCTGCTCATCTGACGTCAGGCCCTGATGTCAGGCTCTGTACCTCAGACCGCAGCCTAATGCGGACACAGATGACTACGGATCTGACGTCAGGCTCTGCGCCCCAGATCTGGTTATCAGGGTTCTTTCTAGCTACTCGGTTTTTACGAGTACTCGGCTCGGGTCGGAAACCGAGACCCGGCTCGGTCAGAACTTCAAGCTACTCGAAATATTCAAGTACTCGACAGCTTTACTGACCCACATCGTGAACAACTATAGTAAGCAAGACAAGTTGGCCATAAACGTAGTGCCCCATATGTAAGGGGCAGGGGCGGGTGTCCCCTATTAAGTCGTCGTCAGGACAATAATTAACAGCTCGCTCATAAGAGTGTCCATACCATGCTGCGGAATTCTGTAAAGTGTTTGCAGTGTTCGAACAGAGCCTACAGACCAATACGGCCTGTGTTTTGCCTTCCATTGAAATGGCAAATAAGAGGCAGTGTCTGCGGACAGCCGTGTAAAACGTGCCACACAGTTGCCCGATCAGCATGTGGTCGAATACATAAAAAAGTTTTGTCAGCGTTACAGCCAGTCTAAAGCCTCGCCCAGATTAGCCAAGTTACTTGACTCCAAGTCGCTTGAATTCAAGTAACTTGAAACTACTTTACCAGTGTGAACCTGTTATTCACTTGACTTGAAATATCCATTCAAGTTTCTTTCAAGTTTGAAGCGAAGTAAAGAGTCTTACAACTTTTCTTGCATCGAAATACAACTTGAATAGTGGGTTAACGTATGTACAAGTATGAACTTGAATTCATTTGAAGTAAGCTGTCTATCGTTTTTGAAGAAGTGAGGTTATAATCATAAAACAATGACTAAGATTAGGTGTAGTAATGACAAGATTTCTAAAGTCTTAGAAATGTATGAGAAATATGATATTTTATGGAATAACGAAGGAGACCACCCCCTTTAACGTTATTTTAGATATCTACATGCTTCAAGTAATCTTGAAAGTAATTTGATGTCAGCTGAGACTACCTCACACAAACTTGAAGTCAGTATAGTTGAATTCAAGCGACTTGAAGTCAAGTAACATGTATAATGTGATCGAAGCATGGATCTATTTGATCTATGGATCGAAGCTTTATAGCTAGAGCATATAAACGTGGAGGAAGTATGCAATGGCCGAAAATGTAGACGTCGGTAAAAAGAGAAAACTATACAGGGGGGGGGGGCACCCTCTCTCGTTCTAGCGGCAGGGGCAACAGCGTTTTTTTTTATGTTAGAAAGAGAGAGGGTGTCCCCCATGTATATTTTTCTCTTTCTACCGTCGTCTACATTCTCGCCCATTGCATGCTTCCTCCATGTTTATATGCCCCAAGTTTTATAGAAACAGGAACTTTCCATTCTATTCTCGAACCATCCTTTTGTAATAAAATTTCAAATTAATTGTCTGACATTCTTACGAAGTTCGAGGTTCGATCGTAATTATATGAAACGTTATTACGAGGTAAAGAAGGCACTCGTGCTTCCCCAGTAACGTTAGAGTTTATTGTAGATAGACTTAGGTTTAGGTTTAGGTTTAATTTTTTCTTTGGTACAGTCGTATATAAATTCACACGAATATCCAAAGATGGCGTTTCGAGACTCACATTCTCATATTGCCCAACGAACTATAGTCTAGTGTAGATAGACTTTTATTACAAAGATGAAAACCGTGTTTAAAGTAACGCGTTGACAATGTATTTGAGTCGGTGGTCCGTACTGGAGTGTCTGGAGCAAAGATGGGCATAAAATTATCTTCATAAAAATTTCAAATTAGAATAAAAAAGAAAAATTTTATTCGTTCGTCGTCGAATAAAAAAAAAACCCGAAGTATCTTTATTCGAAGCGCCAGTTTATTCGACGGGAATTTATTCGACGAGGCAAAGATACTTTTTTTATTCGAAGGTCTTCTACTCTGAGGTCGAATACCTTTTTCTACTTTAGCTGTATCTTTATTCGAAGGTTTCGAATAATTTCGGCAGGCGCCTGGGTCGTCCAAGGGCTGAGGCGCGTGAGGGCAGCGGTCCCTTGCTACGGTCGCCTCTCCAGGTTTCACCAATTTTACGGAAATTAAAGTTCTTTATTTTTCGTCGTATCGATCTGAAAGTAACATCGATGGATTCCTGGCATTCTCCCGATTAAAAGGAGAAAATATCATGCAAATCGGACAATTTTTAACGAAGTAGGCTTTAAATTCTGCAAACCAATTTTTCGTGTAACTTTGTTAATTATAGCCCGAATTATGTCGGGTTTGGTAATTTTCATGGGGAAAACATTAAAACACAAGAAGTCGATTCATGACACTTTCGCAAAGTGTCGATGAGAAATGTGGAAATTCACTTATTAATGGTACAGGGTGATTCCGAAGCTACGCCCGTCAAACAGATGCAGCCTGGTACCCCGTGGCGAGGATAACCCTCCGCAGTGCCTCACCGAATTTTATGGCTGTCGACCCTCAAAGGGGTTGGAATGCCTATTAAGAAGTGAGAAATCTTCGACTTCCGCATTTCTCATTAGATCTTTGCGAAATTGACGCCAATAGATTCCTTATGTTTCCGCCGATGAAACTGACACCAAGAACGACGTGATTCGGAAAATAATGAAGGAAATTCCATGAAAAATTAATTCCCATAACATCAAGATAATTTCGTTCATAATAATTTCAATGACCTTCACATACAGTAGAGTAGAGCGTCAATTATCCGAACTGCTTGAGACCGAGGTAGTTCGGAAATACGAATTGTTCGGATAATCGAACATTTCGGAGAATGAAGCATGTACTTTACACAGTTTATAACTATAGGAATTACACCTAAAATTACTTATTAAATATAAGAGTACTACTGCATTAATTTATATTACGCAAAAGTCAATCAATCAATCAATACCGCTACACTAGTTGTAAGCAGTGGTGGGGATAGTGATGATGCAGCACTGGTTCGGATAATCGAGGTTCGGATAATTGACGTTCGGATAATTGACGCTCTACTGTATGTTGTCAGTGTCGTTATTCTGAACAACATTTTCCTTTAAACTTTTTGACGGTCGACCTCAGTTTCGGAGATATTAATAAAAAACTTTCGGCATAATATATTGAAATCTGTTTCATAGCCGACGATATTAGTATTGGTTGAAGCTAGATTATGACGGGGGGCGCGTAAAGCATGGTACCGAACTGATGTATGCGTTAAGGCTGCCGTCTCAAGTTTGTTTTGGTCCGAATCGATCGAAGCGTCCCTTGTAAACAGACGGACCCTAATGAAACTACTGCGGTCGATAAAAAGAAGTTGTACAGAGGTGACATCTCCAGGTACTCTATGTAGAAGAATTTTTTACGCATAGTTGCCACATTTCCGTTCTCTCTGTCTCTGCCACGCTGTTGCCACAGCTCCTTCTATTAAGAAGGCTTGGAGGAATACGGCACGAGAGCTGCGGTGCGTCAGTCACGCACACATAACCACCGTTCCTGTAGGTGTCCCTCCTCCATCCGCGGTAGCTGGAGCCCGCCGATTCCTGGTTGCTATCGAGAAAGAATCAATGTTCTGACCAATAAAGCTCCTCATTTTTTTCGGAGCGAACGCACACCTATTTTGATGTGTGTAATTCTACGTTGACAGCCAGAGTTGGGCATTATTCGACTAAATTTTCATTCGAATACGTATTCGTATAAATCCCCAAGATTTATTCGCGAATAACGAATAACGATTTTACTCAATGAAAAATTATTCGTTATTCACGAGTAAATCTGTACCGTTATTCGAGCCAGATTTATTTTTTATACGCTCTATCTCTTCAAACTCGATCCACGTGCGCAACTATATACAATGTATAAGTGAAGATGTTGAAGATAACCGTTTTGCTTGTATTTAAAACTCGATATTCTTGTATAATGGTGTTGAGCTAATGAGAGTGGGGAGATTGTTTTTGTTTGTCTCCGAGGTGAGGTCGAGGACTCTCGCCTCGAAGAGAGTCGTACGATTAGTCGTCAGGATAACGGCACCGCCTGTAAAGCTCTGCTAGTGTTCACTGTGTTTCCTAAGTTCATTCAAATATACTTTTTCATATTATTCAATAAAAGAAAATCTTAACAGAAGAGGTAGAGCGTACCAGAGTTGGGCATTATCTAGATAAAGAATTATTTAAATAACTATCTTTTCGAAGCCTTCGAATATAGCCACGAATAACTTTCGTCAACGTCGAAACTTGGTGAATCACAAAGACTGCAAGTCGCCGCCGCCTGTCCTTTGTGTTCGGCGCTCGCCACTCGGCCGGGCTCGACCCTCGGTCAAGCGGGGATCACTTGGAACCAGGGCTTGAAACGGTTATTATAAAGATTTAGGTTCTTGAAAGAGTTATGAAGAACCTTTATTCTGAATAACCGTTAAAAAGAACCTAAATATCAGACTATAAAAGTATAAGTTAAGGTTCCTATATAGCTCTATAACTTTTATTTTTTAGGTTCCTATATAGCTCTATAACTTTTATTTTTTAGGTTCCTATATAGCTCTATAACTTTTATTTTTAGGTTCTATAAAAGTTCCAAAGCGGTTATAGAACCGATTTAATAACTTTTATTTTTTAGGTTCTATATAAGTTCCAAAACGGTTATAGAACCGATTCTTATAACGATTGTACAGAATTTTATAGAAAATGAAATTACAACATATTACAACTATAGACTATTGTGAATAACCAAATTGTTTAAAAATTATTATAAATAAGTAAGTAAATATATTGTTACGTTTCGCGTACGGCATAATAAGACTCGGCGGTAACGCAAAGGGAACAGAACATCAACTCGGTAACAAACACGGTAAAAGGAATGTAATGCAACAAGAACAATGGGATACAGCGGTAATGTAAGAGAGATCGCTTCGTCGGTTCGCTATGGCGGCTGACTCACGAATGACAGCTTGACAGGCGATCGTCCCGATCGCCTTCTTCTCGCTGTCTCTTGTCTTTGTCGCGAGCACCAGCGAGCCGTGGATTCCTATCCATAGGGTGCTCGCAACACTGCTCCCCCCTCTGGGAAAACGGCCGTCCCGGCCGTCGCAGCTTCGGCGTCGTCTGCAGCCGCCCCCGGGTCCGGAAGGGTGGGAAGAACGTTGTGTGGCCCCTTCCGTCCGTCGCCTCGGCATTCGCCTTCACGCCCAGGGGAAAACCACCCCAAAAACCCTGGGCAAGGCGTGGGGTCATGGTCCCCCCGAAGGTCCTCCGCGTCCCTGCCCTCCGCTTGCATCTTCGGGCTTGTGCACTTCTTTCTTGTGCGGCATCCTCTTCCTCGATGGCGCTTCTTCTTCTTGGGCAGAGATGGGCTGGGGGAACTATTCCTCCGCGGTCGGGACTCCGCAACGCGTCCTGCTCCTCTTCTCGGTGCGTTCCTTCCCCAAGCGGTCCCGGGACTCCAGCAGCGTCCTCGTCCTCTTCTGCGTATCCCCCGACGAATCCTCGTTGCAGCTGGTCACACCGGGCTGCCGCAGCTCCTCCTCCGTCTCCGTCCTTCGTCCTCGTGAACCGGACCCCGCAGGCTGGAGTTTCCCGCCCGATGCTCCCCGGGTTTCCTGGTGAAGAAACATTGGACGCATGAGAGGGCGTGTGTCCGTCGGCAGCCCGCTGAGGCCGCACGGGCCGGGGAACCAGAAGGGGAGGCCGGGCACGCAAGCAGGGGATCGCAGCTAGACGCAAGCATGCAAGCGGCCCAGCCCCCAGTCCAGCCACCGGGCTCGTCCACCCTGGCCGTCTTCGCTCCTCCTTCTTCAGGCTCCTCCAGCACTCCGATCCTCGTCTTCAAGATGGCCCCACTCCTCTTCCTGGCTTCCGGTGCTGTTCCAGGGGACCGTCCTTTGCAGCCTGTCAGCGCTCCCGCGTCCGCGATGTCCCCCCCGACCGATCCGTGCGTTGCACATCCGTCCGGTGAACGGGGACACCTGTTCCCGACTGCTGTCCACCCCTTGCGTGAAGCTACCTGGGGATCCCCCGAGTACTACCACATCGGGGCCCTGCCCGGGACTCTGAGGACTCACTACCAGGGGGGTTAGCGGGGCGGTTTCACGTATGTCCGCGCCCCGCTGCGGACCACCACGCTATTGTGGCACACTCGGGGAACCCGGGGGCGCATCTGAGCCGCGGTGGCAGTCCCCCGACACCTTGTCCCTCGTCGTGGGGTATCGTGTTTCCTGAAACATATTCAAGAACGGGGGCCGGGCTACGAAGGTAGCCTCCGCAGCCCAGTCCACTTATTAGCTTAGGCTAATCTTCCTTCTTGAATCTTCGCCGTGAAGGTGTCCCTCGTCGTCTTCAATCCTCTTGAAATCGTCCCTCGTATTTTGCAAGGCGGCGAATGTGGACCACCTTGCACTTCTTCCGGGCCGAACGCTGGATCCGGTAGACGACGTCGTTGATCTTGTCCACCACCGTAAAGGGGCCTTCCCAGTCGGCTTGCAGCTTCGGGCATTTCCCTTTCACTCTTCGCGGTTGGAACAACCACACTCGCTCACCGGGCTGGAACTCCACTGCGCGGACACGGCTGTCGTACCAGGACTTCATCTTCGAGCTGTAGACATCCAGACGGCGTCGGACGAACTCATGGATCTTCCTCATTTTCCCGCGGATCCAGTCGGCGTATCCTTGCTCGACGTCCTCTTCCTCCTCCACCTCAGGAGGCAATCCTCTCCGTAGCTGCAGGGGTAAACGAAGCTCCTGGCCATACAAGATCATCGCCGGCGTCAACTGTGTCGCTTCATGTCTTGCCGATCTATAAGCGAGGAGGAACATGGGAATCCACTCGTCCCAATCTCGCTGGTGTTCTGAAACAAACATTGCGAGATATTGGAGCAACGTTCTGTTCAAACGTTCCACCATCCCGTCGGACTGGGGGTGCAGGGGAGTAGTTCGCGTCTTCCTGATTCCAAGCAGCTTCAGCAATTCCCTGAACACGGAGGATTCGAAGATCCTTCCCTGGTCCGTGTGTATCTCCAGCGGAACACCATGACGACAGACTACGTTGTGTAGAAGAGCCCTTGCCACTGTGACAGCTCGCTGATCTGGCATCGCGATTACTTCCGGCCACCGGGTAAAGTAATCCGCCACGACCAGCATAAACCTGTTCCCGGCCTGGGACCTCGGGAGCGGACCCACAACGTCCAGGGCAAGCCTCTCGAACGGAGCTCCCACGTTGTACACTTTCAGGTTCCCTGCGCCCCTCTGACGTGGTCCCTTCTTCGCCGCACAGGCGTCACACCGCCGGCACCACTCTTGAACGTCCTGTCGACATGTAGACCAGAAGAACTGTTGGCGGATCTTCGCCAAGGTCTTGTTAACGCCGAAGTGTCCAGCTGCCGGCGCATCATGGAACTCCCTCAATACTTCTGCAACCCTCTCGCGCGGCACCACCAAAAGCCACGAGGTCGCTGCACCATCGTGAGACTCCAATTTCCTAAAGAGCAAACCTTCGTGAACTTCCAGCGAGTCCCAGATGGACCAGTAATACTTCAACTGCGGGGAGAAACGAGCAACATCTTGCCAGCCGGGCTTCTCCCCCTCCCCCTTCCTCTTAAGGATGAAGCCGATCGCCTCATCCTCCTCCTGGCTCCGTTTCCACCCGCTCTTCCCCTCATCGCAGAATATCCTGTGGATCCTCTTCGCGGTATGCTCCTCCTCGACCGCGTCTCTCCTCTCCAAGCGGTCGCAGTTCCTACAATTTTCCTCGACGCAGGGTCTTCTTGAAAGTCCATCAGCGTTCCCGTGGGCTCTTCCTGGGCGATGGCAGATCCCAAAGTCGTACTCCTGCAGCCGTTCGATCCAACGTGCGACCTGTCCTTCAGGCCTCTTGAAAGTCAGCAGCCAGCGCAGCGCTGCATGGTCCGTCCGTACGAGGAACCTTCGTCCGTAGAGATAGTGGTGGAAATGTTCGACGGATTTCACCACTGCCAGCAGCTCCCTTCGGGTAACGCAGTAATTTCTCTTGCTTTCCCCAGCGTCTTGGAGAAAAAGGCCACGACTCTTTCCTGTCCTTCGTGCTCCTGCGAGAGGACGCCGTCTATGGCGAAATTAGAGGCGTCCGTGTCCAGAATGAAATCCTTGTCCACCGCTGGGTAGGCTAGCACCGGGGCTCCAGTGAGCCTTCTCTTCAGCTCCTGAAAAACTCCTTGGCACTCCTCGGTCCACTCATAACTCCGTTTGGCCTCAGTGAGGCGATGCAGGGGCTTGGCGATCCTGGAGAAATCCTTTACAAATTTCCGGTAGTATGTGCACAATCCTAAGAAACTTCTTAATTCCGTGACGTTCTTCGGCCGAGGCCACTCCGAAATCGCTCTGATCTTCTCCGGATCCGTCTTGACCCCGCTCTCGGTGACAATGTGTCCCAGGTATTTGACTTCCCGGCAGAAGAAGGAGCACTTCTTGGGGCTCATCAGCAATCCGGCTTGACGTAAGCGCGAGAACACCGTCCGTAGGCGTTCGAGCTCCTGCCCAAAGTCGCTCCCGTAGATGATGATGTCGTCCAAGTAAACCAAGCAAATCTTCCAGGTCAGGTCCCGCAGCACGTCCTCCATCAGCCGCTCGAATGTCGCAGGGGCGTTGCAGAGTCCAAAGGGCATCACCTTGAACTGCCAGAGCCCCGTCCCAACTGAAAATGCGGTCTTCTCCCGGTTCTCCTTGTCCATTGAAATCTGCTAGTATCCGCTCTGCAAATCCACAGTAGAAAGCCACGACGAGCCGGCGAGGGCATCCAGGGTATCCTCGATACGGGGGAGAGGATACGAGTCCTTCTTCGTGATCTCGTTCAGGCGCCGGAAATCCACGCAGAACCTTATGGTCCCGTCCTTCTTCTTGACGAGGACGATCGGTGAGGACCAGGGGCTCCGGGATTCCTCGATAACGCCCTGCGCCAACATCTTCCTGAGTAGTTCTTCAACTTCCGCCCGACGATGTAGAGGCAATCTCCGCGGTGCCTGCTTGATGGGCCGGTGTTCCCCAGTGTCGACGGTGTGCTTCACCTAGTCACAGTTACCGAGCTGAGACGCATCCTCGGCGAAAAAGTCCTGAAATTCGTAAAGCAGCTCAGCGAACAGCCCCTTCTGTTCCTCCGACAAACCTGAGGAGCAGCGTGTGTACAGCTCCTCCAGATGCTGTGGGACGACCGTCTCCCCTTCTCCTTCCTGTTCCCTCTTCTCGGCGATCGGCTCACCGCAGCGTATCTCAGGCCGGCCGGGGATGCACAGCACATTCCGGGACAAGTCGACGCTGCAACGGTGTTTCTTCAGGAACGTCGCTCCCAGAATGCACTCCTCCACCATGTCGACGACGTAGAACTCTTCCACGCTCGAAAGTCCTCCAACGCTGACTCCCAGGCTCTTCTTCCCGTACACTTTCATCTTCTCTCCGGTAGTGGAACGAATGTCGGTCTCCGTCCTACCGGAATCCCCCGTCGGGCACAATCCCTTCTCCAGAAGGTTGACCGGAGAACCTGTATCCAGGATGATCTTACAAGGTACCCCGCCGACTTTCCCACGCACGAAAATCTCGTCGGCCGGATTCCATTGCCGCCCAGTCGCCGCCACACTCTTGACGACCGGGGGACTGCTCTTCACGGTCCGGCGTCTCCCCCTTACGCCGTCCTCTTGGCGTTTCCCTGATAGGGCTTCCTGGCGGGAAACAGTCCTTCTGCAGGTGTCCCGTCTTGCCGCAGGACCAACACTTCGGCGTCCTCGGCGGGTCGTCCGTTCGATCCTCGGGCCTGCCGGCCCTCCACTTCTTCGCCGGGTACCTTTCAAAATTGTCGGAGGGTTTAGCTTTCCGTTTTTCCGAGTACTTCCCCCGCGACTCAACCGCGGGGCCGCGAGACATTCTCTCGACGGCCTCGATCTCAAGGGCTCTGGTCACGGCGGCTCTCAAAGACGTGAAACCGCCGAGACGCAGTTCCCGCTGCATAACGGAGCTCGACAAAGCCGTCACAAATTGGGACGCGGCGAGCTTGTCGCGGGTTTCCGCCGGGCAGTCGGCGAACGCGGACTGCGCCAGTCGTTCGATCTTGGTGGCGAGCGAGGAGATGCTCTCATCCCTCCGCTGCCTATGGCTCTGGAAGAGCACATAATTCAAGTTCGAAAGATTTTTCGCTCCGTAGCGGAACTCGAGTGCCGAGACCAAGTCCGAGAAGTTCCCGCATTGGGTGGCGGAGAGAGTCGTAAGGACGCTCCTCACCGAACCCCCAAGGGAAGCGACCAAGGCCGTAGCCTTTTTCTCGTCGTTCAACCCGTTCGCGCGCGCGATCGTCTCGAATTGCACCTTGTACTCCTCCCACGAAGTTTTCCCGTCGAACACCGCGGGTTTGACCGCGTACCCCAGGCTGAGCGTGCGGGGCTCCGACAAAGGAGCGGTGGCGGACGCCCCGACGGGAGCTCGTTTAGCAACACTATTTACCACACCATCCCGAGGAACACTATTTACAACACCATCCCGAGGGTTCGCGCCGCCACCACCGGAACCATGGCCGTTTTGAAATAAAGCGGTTACGACCTGCATCCGCTCCACCACGTTCGACATGCGCGCCTCGAAGGCCGCCTGCGTCCGCCGGTCCTCCGCGTCCTTCTCCCTCCTCCAGGCCTCGTCGTCCCTCCGCTGCTCCTGCAGCTGCCCCACGATGCTGAGCTGCAGGGTGGCGAACATCTCCTGCAGGGAGGCGTCACTCGACGGTCCAGGGGAAGAGTCCACAGAGGCCGCCGAAGCGCGAGTGGGCATTCCACTTCGAGTGGGCATCCCACTTCTGACACCAATGTTACGTTTCGCGTACGGCATAATAAGACTCGGTGGTAACGCAAAGGGAACAGAACATCAACTCGGTAACAAACACGGTAAAAGGAATGTAATGCAACAAGAACAATGGGATACAGCGGTAATGTAAGAGAGATCGCTTCGTCGGTTCGCTATGGCGGCTGACTCACGAATGACAGCTTGACAGGCGATCGTCCCGATCGCCTTCTTCTCGCTGTCTCTTGTCTTTGTCGCGAGCACCAGCGAGCCGTGGATTCCTATCCATAGGGTGCTCGCAACAATATATTATGTACACATTTGTACATACGTATACAATTCTTTCGTAATATGAAGTGTTCGTGTTGGGTCTTGTAAGAAAAGACACTCTACAAACGCAATACTATTTTTTACTATATTCAGGTTTCCCTGAATGTTGAATCACATTTGCCTTTTAATGATAATAGTAATCCAACACGCTTATCCAAATAGATCGAAACTTTTATTTGTCAAGTTCACTTTTTCAATTAGGGGCCACCTCACCATTAGGACCATCATTCTGACAACATGGTAAAAAATGATTCAAATCGGGGAGCTAGACCCTCATCGGTATAACAACCAAATATTTATATTAACGAACACTTCATATTACGAAAGAATTGTATACGTATGTACAAATGTGTACATAATATATATTTACTTACTTATTTATAATAATTTTTAAACAATTTGGTTATTCACAGTAGTCTATAGTTGTAATATGTTGTAATTTCATTTTCTATAAAATTCTGTACAATCGTTATAAGAATCGGTTCTATAACCGTTTTGGAACTTATATAGAACCTAAAAAATAAAAGTTATTAAATCGGTTCTATAACCGCTTTGGAACTTTTATAGAACCTAAAAATAAAAGTTATAGAGCTATATAGGAACCTAAAAAATAAAAGTTATAGAGCTATATAGGAACCTAAAAAATAAAAGTTATAGAGCTATATAGGAACCTTAACTTATACTTTTATAGTCTGATATTTAGGTTCTTTTTAACGGTTATTCAGAATAAAGGTTCTAAATAACTCTTTCAGTAAGAACCTTTATATAACAGTTTCAAACAGTTATTTCGCAACCTTTTCAAGCCCTGCTTGGAACACTCAATGTCTGAGATTTTGTTCAAATTGAAACACGTTATACATAGTGCATATGAAAATAAGTGGTGTTCAAGTTGTCACATTTTGCCATATTCAAAATTGTTTTACAAATACAGACCCTCAAAGTACACAACTTTCATCGATTTTTTGAAAATTACCTTTCGAATTTGGCAAAATGTTTATTTAAATCCTCCTTATTTTCACATGGACGCTAACATATTTCAATTTGGACAAAATTCCCAGGACGACACGGAGGACATAGCCGTGGGGGAACAATATTTATATTTACTCATAAAAAATATATTAAAATGATTCTTTATGTAGTTTGTTTTGATAGAATGTAAAACTTCCACATTCGCTATCGTATCGACATGAACGTTTATATAACATACTCCTGAGATTTTCCAGATGAAAATGAATTTAAACACAGTATAAACCGATTATTTTTAGCATTTTTAGATTAGAAATGTTACATTTATATTTAATTACCAAGTGCAGTTCTAGAAATACTCCGATTTATACCGTGTTTGAACTCATTTTAATCTGGACAATCTCAGCAGTATGTTACTGAATCCTGAAAACGTCACGTTTTATATTTTATGAACACTGTATGCCTCTCCAACCGAGATTACAAGCCGCCGCCGAACAGCCCAAGTCCTCGCTGTTCGGGACCGGCGTTGAGCCCGTATCGTGAACAGAGTCCCAATTCCGAGTGTTCGTTTCTCGCTTCTTTCTGGCCGAAGGGGGGAGCGAGATGAGACGCTTTGCATGCGCGACGGGCGCGAACGCAAAGGAGGGAGTGTCAGGTGTCCGAAAGACGGAGCGAGACAAAACATGAACGCGTCGTCTGTCTCGTACCGTCCTCGCTCGCTTTCAGTGCCTCTCGCTCGCTCTCGCCTTCGCCGGACAAGAGTGACACAGAAGTGGTGGGGATAGCAAAAAGCCCACATCGTGTACACCAAACCGAGCCAGTAATGAGACAATACAGTAGTATCTTTTATTTGAGTTTATCCAGAGATTATCTTTGCCCATCTCTGTTCTCCAGCCAGTTCGCCGTGATTCATTCAAGCCTCTTTGATGGCAAAATAGTGATAGGGGAAATGCGGCAACAGCGTGATTCGACTCTCGATACGTCTCGGCAACTATGTCTTTCCTACATTTATCGGTTAGTTCGGTCTTCCACCGGTTTTGATGGTACAAGGCACGATTATACCATCAGCGCCGGTGACAGAGAATCCTTGAAGCTTCATTCTGTCATTCCTCGAGTCTGTCTCAGTACACCATTCATAAATTCATTATTATTTCACCGTACGGTGCTTATTAGCGATCAAACGCACCAGACCCGTCTGCACGAATGTCTACTGGAGGCAACTAAACCCGCAAAAACTTTTTTCTTGCCGATTCCAGGGCGAAAGTTGTAATTTACGGTGTGTTTACTACATCTCGTATACGCAGGGCCAGCGGAACCATTATGCAAGTTACGCGCCGCATAAAGGCGCCAGCCGAATGGGACACTAAAAAACTATGTCGCACGCTTAATAATAAAGGAATCGAAGCCCTAGATAAATGAAATGTACACCCCGTAAAGACAAAACATATTAAATAGAACACAGGTGCAAAAATTTGGGGGCATCAAAAATTTTCTTGCATAAGGGCGTCAACTAACCCCGCGTCGGCCCTGCGTACACGTCACGCTGGTGCTACGTGGCTGCAGTACACCAATAGCGCCACCAACGGAGAAGCCTTGAAGCTTCATTCTATCAGTTTTCGATTTATAAATTCATTATTATTTCAACGTACGGTGCTTATTAGCGTTCAAACGCACCAGACCCGTCTGCACGGATGTCTACTGGAGGCAACTATACCCGCAAAAACTTCCTTCTGGCCGATTACAGGACGAAAGTTGTAATTTACGATTTGTTTACTACACGCGTATACGTACACGCTTTTCGTAGCTTGTGTGAGCGTACGCACGCACTTCAAGGCTCGGTGAGACGGCAGCCTTAAAGTCGGTAATTCTAGTGTTAAGGGGGTAGACACGGGTAATGCAGCGCGCTGTAATACCCACATAATGTGCCCGAAACATGGGTTTGGGGGGATACGTTTTTCGTCCTTATATGAGCAGATTTTGGGCTGGGTGAGGTCTCAATCGAAAGAGGAAGGTTCGATACAGCCCGCTCTGGTCATGGTTCGACGAGATTGTGTTGATATCCAATAATATGAGTGTTCAAAGTAGAGCAAAAGTCGACAAAATACACCCGCAGGAATCCAAGTATTTTTAGGTCACTAAAAGAGTTTTGTGGCTCAAACGATGACCAGAGCGGGCTGTCTCGAACCTTCCTCTTTCGAATGAGACCTCACCCAGCCTAAAATCTGTTCATATAAGGACGAAAAACGTATCCCCGTGATTGCATTCCCAAATACGAGTTCCGCCATATTGGCGATAATACAGAGCAAGTTACGTGACAAATTTAGTTGAGCTAGTGGACACGAGATGGCGCCTACTCGGGAGGACTGCTAACGTGGAATCATAGCAAAACTGAAGCGTTAGCTGGATACACAAGCCACAGTAAAAGCGTGATGCAGTCAATGCATGCATTTTCGGACGACTTTAGGTTAGGTTATATGCATTTTAGGCATACATTGACTAGGAACTGCTGGGAATTGTCTACATTTACTAAATTCACGCTTTTACTGTAACACATACATCACCGCTGTCGAATATATGTTATAATTATATGGCCACATTATTTCAAATAAAAAAAGAGATTGGAATTTTTTAATGACACTGGAAGTAGTGATTTACTGATATTATATTTTCAGAATGTGGAAGTTACAGCAATTATTTGCAATTATTGCATTTATTATTATTCTTCCGACTATTGTATATAACATATAACAAGGAAAAGTCTCCAAACCGGTCAACAGTTGACTCCTTGATTTTTTTCGTAATTCTTTACGCTCCTATGCAGAGATGGGCATTATTTAATTAAAAGAATATACTTCCGAATGGTCCCAGTGGCCGATCGACACGAGGTTTGGGGGGAGGGTGTGTGTACCCTAAATCTAAAATTCTATTTAGCTTCGGGTATTTATTAGTTTCCTTTGTTTATTCGAAGGCCTTTCATCTTTGGCTTCGAATAATTTTTCATCTTTCATTATATCTTTATCCTAAGGTCGTATTCAAATATATTGGCCGGTCGATTCGTTTTCGCGAACAGCGATCGAGGAGAAATCAGCCATCACCATCTGACGATCGTGGATTTGTCAGTTGGAGTTCCCTAGCCACCGAAGGGTATGGTGGGGTAACGGGAATGCTACTCGGCCCCGTCTGAACGTAGACGTGTGGCTGTTATTTATTCTTATTGTCAGCGTAGTACATATGTAGTTCTGTGCGTCACGAAGTAATGCGTAGACCAATACGAGATGAAGCTATCGAGAAAGAATCAATGTTCTGACCAATAAAGCTCCTGAATTTTTTCGGAGCTAAGCCCTAAGGCACACCTATTCTGATGCGTGTATTTCTACGCTGCAGCTCGGTTTGGCCTATACATGACAGAAGCTTGGCGCTATCCCCACCACTTCTGGCTCACTCATGTTCTGCGATGACGACAGAATACGCGTTACGAAATACGAATAGGAGTGTGCGGATCGTCCCGCGGCTCGGATTCTCGGCCCTCGGGACGGGTCGGAAAATTTCGGGCGGGATCAGGCGGGATCCCGATACTTTCGTATTGCTCGAGATCCCGACGGTTTCAGGATCCCGAGACTCGATTCGGGCTACAAGCATGACCGCCATGAGCGGGCAATTTGATTTCAGGTCGGCTTGGCAAAACTCGGACGCGATCGGCTCGAAAGCCAGCTATTACGAGGGGACCGAGACGGAAAGAATTATGTATATCATTTATATCGATACCAGAGTGATAAGTTTTTACCTTTCTGCCTCCTGTTGAATCATAATTTGTATCTTATTATTTATTTACATATATATGTATTGTCATTGCTACCAAATAGTCTGTGAATACTGAATACGTCCATATACGTACTTAAATAAATACCATGTTCAGAACTTGGGAATAAGACTATTTTTATATCGACAATATTTTAATATCTGAATAAAATATACTTCATACTTAGTACTTTATGTAAAGGGAATATATAGGGTATTATCTTTTTCCGGATAGGTTCAGATTTAAAATAGAAAACGTACGAACTATAAGCATACAAAAAGGAATATTTCCTGGATGTTTCATAATAACAACAATATACAGGAGGCGAATATTTTATTATTTCATATTAACGTGTAAGAAACATAATTTTTCTATGTTCTCAGGTAATAATTTTAATCTATTACTGGTAACGATATCGTCCGATCGCGTCCGAGTTTTGCCGAGTTATGCTTGTAGCCCGAATCGAGTCTTGGGGTTCCGAAACTGTCGGGATCTCGAGCAATACGAAAGTATCGGGACCCCGTCCGATCCCGCCCGAAAGTTGCCGGCCCGTCCCGACCCCGAAAAATCGGGTAACCGCACACCCCTAGTTACGAAACTCACCGGCCAATAAATCTGAATACGATCTTAGAAGTTCGAATAACCGACGAGAACCTTGTGTCCCGAGCCGCGCGAGATCGCTGTGCTCGGCGATGTGTCATCGATTATAAAGAAACAGAATTTGTTTATTTTTCATCGTATCAATATGAAAGTGACACCATTGGATTTTTGGCATTCTCCCGGTTATATTGGCAGAAAATAATTTAAATCGGACTATTTTTAACAAAACGGGCTTTCACTTCTACAAACAAATTTTTCACGTAATTTCCTTAATTTTGGTCCGAATTATATCATTTTTGGGGCCAATTTGATCGAGAAAACATGAGGAATCGACTGACGTCACTTTCGCAAAGATCTGATTAGAAATGCAGAACTGCAGATTTGTCACTGCTTAGCGCGCAACATTGTATGGCCCCGCTGGTTTCGAGCGCCGAAGCCCACGAAACTCAGCGAGTCGCATGATTGCCAGCGAGAAGGCCAAGAGGGGACTTTCCATGGCGAAGGAAAATCAGCCTTCTACAGAACTCAAATCGAGAAAAACTTTGCTAACAAACTTTATATTCACGTCAAATAAATACTTGTAAAATTTAGACGACGAACTATTGTTGAATTTCGCCAGTTCTTACATATGCCCCACTGGGTTCGGAATTCCTGATCCCAGAGTTTCATGCATTTACCTATTGAAATGTTGCTTCAAGTCATCGGGCAATTGCATTGTTTCTTCTCGTACATATGTATATCTGTTCGCGAGTAGGTGTCATGAATGACGCGACTTTTGTTTCCCAAATAAATTCACCCCTATCAGGGCCCTCGCTCGAACCGCTTGACAAGGAGACCGCACGATGTGAACCGAGTGGGAGTGAAATAGCGCACCAGCGGTACACCCTCGGTCGACGGCGACTTGAGTCATCCAGTACTGAATACGAAATGTTCAAAATTTCTCATTACACCTTGATGAGAGTGTTACCATTCATGGATTGTTGGTAAGTCAAGACACGAAGCAATTCAATCTATTTTTTCTTATGAATACATGATTAGAACACACTCTACGTTCAATAAAAATTCATCGAATTGCTCCATGTTTGATATAATTTTCATTGGGAAATCCTAAAAAATTCATCGGTAATACTTTCATCAATACTTATCAAAAACACGAACATTTTATTTTTCTGTACTGGGTATTTTATCTAGCTCGTCGGTCTTATTGTTCTCGGCTGTCAACGGGCGGTCTACTAGGACCCGAAGGTCCACGCTCGCAACGAGAAAGCAAAACAGTGGGGTGGGTAGGACTTTCCCGATAAACTGAGCCCAAAGGCTTCTCAACAATTGAAACATTGGAAGACTGTACATATTCTTTCTGATGCTTTCGGCGATATGCGCTACCATTTGTATGCCCGGTTTCATGTCTAAGTCAGGCGATTTTGTTTGTGAGAGCCATATATAAAGACAGTCCTGTAACGTTCACTACATCTTCAATTATAAAACTGCAAATATGTTATTTTACACATGTGTCTCGCTGAGTTTCGTCGGCTTCGACGCTTGAAACCAGCGGGGCCATACAATGTTGCGCACTAAGCACTGATGAATCTGAAGTTTTGCAATTTCTAATCAGATCTTTGCGATCGTGGCGTCAATCGATTCCTTATACTTTCTCAATCAAATTGGCCCCAAAAATGATACAACTCAAAGTTCACAAATGTAGCGTAATACAACGAAATAGCCGCTACATATTTATTGTCTTATAGCATATACATAGGTTATATTTTCTGTCACTTCCAGGAGGGACCACATAATAATCACGCGTTGGATTCAACATCAAACACAATTTTATATATGTTTGTTCATAACTGCTTTCTGCATAGGATGTGTATTTCATGTTCTGTTTCAGTGTTTTGCTAATTAAAAAATGTCTATCCTAACAAACTTCATTTTCTGGGGACATGCCCTCATCTATTTTTCCTTTTCACTTATAATTCCTTACTGCCAACGTAGAATATTGTAGCATAAGCACATTTCAAGTAATTAAAATGTACAATGAATTTTCTACGTTTGCAGTACCAGCCGACTTTCCGTTTAAATTTTTATAAGTACAACGCAACAGCTGAGAATTTATTTCCTTATTCAGAATAGAATACGGAAATAGCAAACAGCTCCCTCTCGCGTGCACAGGCAGCCGCGTATCTATGGGTAATACCATTTCAGTGCAGAAATGGTAATACCGATAGATCGACGATTGCCCGGTAAACGCGAGAGGGAGCTGTTTTCTATTTCCGTATTCTATTCTGAATAAGGAAAGAAATTCTCAGCTGTTGCGTTGTACTTATACAAATTTAGACGGAAAGTCGGCTGGTACTGCAAACCTAGAAAATTCATTGTACATTTTAATTACTTGAAATGTGCTTATGCTACAATATTCTACGTTAGCAGTGAGGAATTATAAGTGAAAAGGGAAAACAGATGAGGGGATGTCCCCAGAAAATGAAGTTTGTTAGGTTAGACATTTTTTTACTAGCAAAGCACCGAAACAGAACATGAAATACACTTATTACACGTCCTATGCAGAAAGCAGTTATGAACAAACATTATATATAAAATTGTAAGGAATCGATTGACGTCACTTTTGCAAAGATCTGATTAGAAATTGCAGAACTTCAGATTCGTCACTGCTTAGCGTGCAACATTGTATAGTCCCGCTGGTTTCGAACGTCGAAGTCCACGAAACTCAGCGAGACACATGATTGTTGACGAGCATCGCGTTTGACGACTCTAGCTAGAAAATCACATGCACATTGACAATAGCGTAGATTCTAGGGTCTAGAATATTAGTTCCGTATTACGATCTTCTTCACCAGAGCACTGCATTACTGATGAAAATGATGCCAAACATGGAGCAATTCGGTCTATTTTTAGTGAACGTAGTGTGTGAGTGTCCTAATCATGTATTCATAAGAAAAAATAGACCGAATTGCTTTGCGTCTCGACTCATGTTCGTGGACATAAACTCACCAATCCATCGGTGGTAACACTCTTATCAAGGTGTAATGAGAAATATGAACATTTTCATATTCAGTACTGGATGCCTCAAGTCACCAAGGGTCTCACGCTGGTGCGCTATTTCACTCGCACTCGATTTACGTCGTTCAATCTCCTTGTCAAGCGGTTCAGACGAGGGCCCTGTTACGTCCTGAAGGGACTTTTGTAAATCACCCCGAGCGGTTGGAATGATTTACCGGGTTCGCTGCTCTATCAAGGTGCTAAAGCACGCCTTGACTATACTTACCGGGAATTTGGAGGGTGATAAGAGGTTAAATCAAAGAGTACAAGGGATTTCCCTATGTATAAGGGAAAACCAATGATGCAAAATATATTGTTACAAGAATAATACGGAATTATCCTACCTTGAGACGGCGCTCCGTCTCAGCTGTCGCTCGCCGTATCGCACGGCACGCTCTCCGGCTCCTATGTCGCTCGCGCGCTGTGTCGCTGACCCATACGTAGGTCGTGGTCGCTCGCTTCTGTGCTCTCGGATGGCACTCGGAAGTCGGTCACCTCGTCGGCGTTCGCGGTCTCTAATCGTCTGTTCTCAACGCGTTCCTACGTCGATCACGAGTGACGCGCAAGGGCTCTCCCGGCTGGGCCGTTCACGGTATGTCGGATGGAGGTACCCCTTGCACGAATTACTTTCGGCCGTTCGTAATTCGCGGACTTGACGCGGAGACGCGGTCGCGGTATCTGGACGGCCCTCTGGCTCGTCATGACTTCCTACTTCGAGCTCCCGACTTTGAATGAATTCCCAATCGATTCTCGTTATGGGCCGTGCCCCGATCAATCCGCGCGAATGGGGAAAACCGCCCCGTCGGCAGTTGTCGCTCGCCGCACGCGTCGGAAATTTCCGGGCCCGGGCCGGCGGCGGTCACGTTATCCCTACGGCTGTTGCCACGCGGCTCAGCGTAACGTGACTGCCACGCGCGAGGCGATTCCGCTGAATCGCCGATTCGACAGGGAGCGACGCGAGGACAGCAAGCACGGGATGAACCGATAGGGGCATGTAACAGCCCTGATAAATGTGAATTTATTTGGGAAACCAAAGTCGCGTCATTCGTGACACCTACTCGCGAACAGATATATGTATGTACAAGAAAAAGCAATTCAATTTCCCGATGACTTGAAGCAACATTTCAATAGGTAAATGCATGAAAAGGTGGGATCAGGAATTCCCAACCAAGTGATGCATATGAAAGAACTGGCGATATTCAGAAATAGTTTGTCGTCTAAATTTTACAATTAAAGTATTTGTTTGACATGAATATAAAGTTTGTCGGCGAAGTCTTTCTCGATTTGAGTTCTATATAAGGCTGACTTTCCTTCGCCATGAAAAGTCCCCTCTTGTCCTGCACGCGGGCAAGAAATCGACGCTCGAAACCAGCGGGGCCATACAATGTTGCGCGCTACGCAGTGACAAATCTGCAGTTCTGCATTTCTAATCAGATATTTGCGAAAGTGACGTCAGTCGATTCCTCATGTTTTCTCGATCAAATTGGCCCCAAAAATGATATAATTCGGACCAAAATTAAGGAAATTACGTGAAAAATTGTTTGCAGAATTGAAAGCCCGTTTCCTTAAAAATAGTCCGATTTAAATTATTTGCGGTCAATTTAATCGGGAGAATGCCAGGAATCCATTTGTGGCACTTTCATATTGATACGATGAAAACTAAACAAATTCTGTTTCTTTATAATCGATGACACATCGCCGAGCACGGCGATCTCGCGCGGCTCGGGACACAAAGGGTCTCGTCGGTTATTCGAACTTCTATGATCGTATTCAGATTTATTGGCCGGTTTGTTTCGTAACTAGGGGTGTGCGGTTACCCGATTTTTCGGGCTCGGGACGGGCCGGCAACTTTCGGGCGGGATCGGGCGGGGTCCCGATACTTTCGTATTGCTCGAGATCCCGACAGTTTCGGGACCCCAAGACTCGATTCGGGCTACAAGCATAGCCGCCATGAGCGGACAATTTGATTTCAGGTCGGCTCGGCAAAACTCGGACGCGATCGGACGATATCGTTACCAGTAATAGATTAAAATTATTACCTGAGAACATAGAAAAATTATGTTTCTTACACGTTAATTTGAAATAATAAAATATTCGCCTCCTGTATATTGTTGTTATTATGAAACATCCAGGAAATATTCCTTTTTGTATGCTTATAATTCATACGTTTTCTATTTTAAATCGGAATCTATCCGGAAAGAGATAATACCCTATATATTCCCTTTACATAAAGTACTAAGTGTGAAGTATATTTTATTCAGATTTTAAAATATTGTCGATATAAAAATAGTCTTCTTCCCAAGTTCTTAACATGGTATTTATTTAAGTACGTATTTGGACGTATTCAGTATTCACAGACTATTTGGTAGCAATGAAAATACATATATATGTAAATAAATAATAAGATACAAATTATGATTCAACAGGAGACAGAAAGGTAAAAACTTATCACTCTGGTATCGATATAAATGATATACATCATTCTTTCCGTCTCGGTCCCCTATACAGGGTGTCCGCGGGAAGACTGGACAGCCGGTTTTCTCCTAAACTATTGGAGATAAAAATATTAAAAAAATAGGGAATTGCATGGTTCGAGGGGGCCAATTAATTAGCGCGAACGAATTTTTTTATCGATTATTATTTTAAAAGATACGGTGGTCAAGTTCGGTTTTTCAAATGGAACTATTTTTTTTTAACACCTGAGTTGATAGTGCGTTCCAACACAAATTCAATAAGCTTTAATGTATACACTTTATTTTCACTGGTTTTTAAGATATTGCGCTTGCAAATTTACTGATTTTCACTGGAAGAAAACTGTCTGGTATAGCACGCACCGGGGACGGTCTTACTGGATCCACGGGTGGCACTGCCTTTTGAAATAGATACCTACCTGCCAAAGGTCTACGCCAGGCCCAAAGGCTGGACAATTTTTTTCCGTCAGAAATGCTACTTAGGTATGTACATCTGCGGTATTGAGAAGCGCACCGTTACTTTTATTTCGCACTTGCTTCTACGCTCGGATGGCCGGTTCTTTTGGGAGGGATGCAAGTTCGATTGGTTAGGTTAGGAGGAGTGAAAGTTGCTAGACTAAATTTCAATCATAGGGAGCAGATTGTATCAGAACCATTCGGATTTGCATTCCTCACAAACGGCTGCTCTCTTGAAGAGGCCCTCTTCACAGTAATGCCCACCTTCTCTCGCACGGAATACGTTAACGCTTGCTTTTCTTCTGATATTGAAGCTCGTGTTTATACTCGAGAGGACCACGCGTCGACAGCGGGCTACCCCTTTTCTTCCTGTGTCTCTCCACGAGCCGTGTTGACGGTGGATTGTAGGAGCGTAGATATCTGGATGCCAGTTATTGAATTCAGGAGACGATAGAAACATTTTATTACAAAACACACATGTACTATAATTAAAGTAAATCGTATTCCTCTCGGGCAGGAGTACTGATAATGATCGGACTTGCGCCCCACTTCGCGCAGACCAATTACACGGAGGGTAGTCGGGTCACACACTGCCCAAATGATACAGGGTAATTCTGAAGCGACGCCCGTCAAGGAGATGCGCTGGCACCCCGTGGCGAGGACAGACCTTCGCATTGCCTCACCCGATTTTTATGGCTTTTTCCGGAAAAAGGTACGAATCCTGGGCCGGGCGTAGCGAATTGAGGTCGAGCCCCCGCAGTCGAGGGTGAAATATCCATTTGAGCGTATTAAGAAATTCTTTTCTTCGTCGTATCGAAAGGGAAGTGGTACCAATGGATTCCTTATGTTTTTCTGATGAAAATCTTACCAAATGTCATGCAAATCGGACTACTTTGACACAAGCAAATTGTATTCCTTATGTAAGAGTTGTCCGATTTCCACGACACTTGGCATGATTTTCATCGAAAAACCCCAAGGAATCCATCTGCGACACTTCCATATCCATACGATAAAAAATAAAGAATTATTTCGACGCGTGGTCCTCTCGAGTATAAACACGAGCTTCAATATCAGAAGAAAAGCAAGCGTTAACGTATTCCGTGCGAGAGAAGGTGAGCATTGCTGTGAAGAGGGCCTCTTCAAGAGAGCAGCCGTTTGTGAGGAATGCAAATCCGAATGGTTCTGATACAATCTGCTCCCTATGATTGAAATTTAGTCTAGCAACTTTCACTCCTCCTAACCTAACCAATCGAACTTGCATCCCTCCCAAAAGAACCGGCCATCCGAGCGTAGAAGCAAGTGCGAAATAAAAGTAACGGTGCGCTTCTCAATACCGCAGATGTACCTACCTAAGTAGCATTTCTGACGGAAAAAAATTGTCCAGCCTTTGGGCCTGGCGTAGACCTTTGGCAGGTAGGTATCTATTTCAAAAGGCAGTGCCACCCGTGGATCCAGTAAGACCGTCCCCGGTGCGTGCTATACCAGACAGTTTTCTTCCAGTGAAAATCAGTAAATTTGCAAGCGCAATATCTTAAAAACCAGTGAAAATAAAGTATATACATTAAAGCTTATTGAATTTGTCTTGGAACGCACTATCAACTCAGGTGTTCAAAAAAAATAGTTCCATTTGAAAAACCGGACTTGACCATCGTATCTTTTAAAATAATAATCGATAAAAAAATTCGTTCGCGCTAATTAATTGGCCCCCTCGAACCATGCAATTCCCTATTTTTTTTATATTTTTATCTCCAATAGTTTAGGAGAAAACCGGCTGTCCAGTCTTCCCGCGGACACCCTGTATATCCCCTATAATAGCTGGCTTTCGAGCCGATCGCATCCGAGTTTTGCCAAGCCAATCTGAAATCAAATTGCCCGCTCATGCCGGTCATGCTTGTAGCCCGAATCGAGTCTCGGGATCCCGAAACCGTCGGGATCTCGAGCAATACGAAAGTATCGGGACCCCGCCCGATCCCGCCCGAAATTTTCCGACCCGTCCCGGGGGCCGAAAATCCGAGCCGCGGGACGATCCGCACACTCCAATTCGTAACGCGTATTCTCTCGTCACCGCAGAACACGAGTGAGCCAGAAGTGGTGGGGATAGCGCCAAGCTTCTGTCATGTATAGCCCAAACCGAGCTGCAGCGTAGAAATACACGCATCAGAATAGGTGTGCCTTAGGCCTTAGCTCCGAAAAAATTCAGGAGCTTTATTGGTCAGAACATTGATTCTTTCTCGATAACTTCATCTCGTATTGGTCTACGCATAACTTCGTGACGCACACAACTACATATGTACTACGCTGACAATAAGAATAAATAACAGCCACACGGCTACGTTTAGACGGGACCGAGCAGCATTCCCGTTACCCCACCATACCCTTCGGTGGCTAGGGAACTCCAACTGACAAATCCACGATCGTCAGATGGTGATGGCTGATTTCTCCTCGATCGCTGTTCGCGAAAACGAATCGACCGGCCAATATATTTGAATACGACCTTAGGATAAAGATATAATGAAAGATGAAAAATTATTCGAAGCCAAAGATGAAATGCCTTCGAATAAACAAATCAAACTAATAAATACCCGAAGCTAAATAGAATTTTAGATTTAGGGTACACACACCCTCCCCCCAAACCTCGTGTCGAGCGGCCACTGGGGCCATTCGGAAGTTTATTCTTTTAATTAAATAATGCCCATCTCTGCATAGGAGCGTGAAGAATTACCAAAAAAATCAAGGAGTGAACTGTTGACCGATTTGGAGACTTTTCCTTGTTATATGTTATATACAATATTGGGAAGAATAATAATAAAAGCAATAATTGCAAATAATTGCTGTAACTTCCACATTCTGAAAATATGATATCAGTAAATCACTACTTCCAGTGTTATTAAAAAATTCCAATCTCTTTTTTTATTTGAAATAATGTGGCCATATAATTATAACATATTCGGCAGCGGTGATGTATGTGTTACAGTAAAAGCGTGAATTTATTAAATGTACACAGTTTCCAGCAGTTTCTAGTCAATGTATGCCTAAAATGCATATAATCTAACCTACAATCGTCCAAAAATACATACATTGACTGTATCACGCTTTTGCTGTGGCACATGTATCCAGCTAACGCTTCAGTTTTGCTATGATTCCACGTTAGCAGACCTGCCGAGTAGGCGCCATCTCGCATCCACTACCTGAACTAAATTTGTCACGTGACTTGTTCTGTATTATCGCCAATATGGCGGAACTCGTATTTGGGAATGCAATCACGGGGATACGTTTTTCGTCCTTATATAAACAGATTTTAGGCTGGGTGAGGTCTCATTCGAAAGCGGAAGGTTCGAGACAGCCCGCTCTGGTCATCGTTTGAGCCACAAAACTCTTTTATTGACCTAAAAATACTTGGATTCCTGCGGGTGTATTTTGTCGACTTTTGCTCTACTTTGAACACATATTGTCCTTTTAAAGAAATTCCAATTGTTCTTTTAAAGTATGAATAAATGACACATGAAAAGTACCCCTTTCGCTTGCTCTTTAAATAGTCCCAGCGCCGACCACGCGAGAGAAAGTACAGGCACCCGTAAAAAAGGAAAGTCTCGTAAGGGACGGTCCGTCCGTGTCAGTAGGAAAATCGAATCATTTCTCGAAGAACTCGGGACGGGACCCTCGACATAAGAAAATTTAGGCTTGCTGCACTCGCGCTGGTTCGTCTCGATGTTGGGTCTTTAACCGACCCATTGAAAGGATGGCACACCGACATAGCGCGAACCACTGTAGTGGTGCATCCCTATCACTTACACTATTGTCACTTGCTGTCGCCCTTTCCCTTGAAGGTGTGAAATAGTGAAAAGAGACAAGACAGGTAGCTGAAAAACAAAGTCGCATCAAGTTCGATATTATATGTACTCTGCGAATGCCTCAAATACTTCCAAAAAAATGTTTGAACTGGTTGGAATATTCATTATATTCTGCTGCATGATAAATTGAATTATTTGTTTAATTTCTGTATCATGCTTTAATAAATATATCAATATGTTTGAATTTATATTAAGTGTCGTTCAATTGGTTTATTACATACGCCTCACATGGCATGTTTATACTTTAAAGTGTAAAAAAGCGCCCTTTCACGTTCGTATTTATCGTTTCATTTTATTATTTCCGCATTCAACGGCTGGCTATCCGAAATGAACTGAGCATAGCTTCGAATATGTTTCATAATCAAAGTAATAGGTTGGACAATGTTGAATATCTCAGAAACAATAAGTTTTAGGATTAATGCACTTTAGTACTTTCATACTCAGAATTCGCTATTCTAATATGAGTGTTCAAAGTAGAGCAAAAGTCGACAAAATACACCCGCAAGAATCCAAGTATTTTTAGGTCACTAAAAGAGTTTAGTGACTCGAACGATGACCAGAGCGCGCTGCACTGAACCTTCGAATGAGACCTTACTCAGACCAAAATCTGCTCATATAAGAACTGTTGGGTTATAGATTTTACTGATTCCACAATGGCGTGGAATAAAGAAAGTTTGTTTTTATATAAATGTGGTTTTATTTCTTACAATCCACTTTACTGAACTTAAAATAATGAATATGGATTTTAGCTTTCATTCAGACACTTTTCTCTCTGCTCACGCGTTTCGCTTCGATCTATCTTAGAAGACGGTGGTAGACGATCTATGATCGGAAACTCTACTCTACCACGAGAATCTATTAAGCGACTCGCACGCACTCTAGCCATTCTTATACGCGCCATATTTGAACCTAGATTGCACTTTCTAACAAGAACAAACAACGTAATTTCGTGACAGCATTCCCAAATTCGAGTTCATCCATATTGGCGATAATACAGAGCAAGTCACGTGACAAATTTAGTTCAGGTAGTGGATACGAGATGACGCCTACTCGGGAGGACTGCTAACGTGGAATCATAGCAAAACTGAAGCGTTAGCTGGATACATTTGCCACAGTAAAAACGTAATGTAGTCAATGTATGCATTTTCGTACGATTGTAGGATAGGTTATATGCATTTTAGGCCAGGAATTGCTAGAAACTGTATACATTTACTAAATTAACGCTTTTACCGTGACACATAGATCAATTGAAGTCACTGTCAAATTTATGTTATAATTATATGGCCACATTATATAAAATAAAAAAAGAGAGATTGGAACTTTTTTACTATTACTGAAAATATTGATTTATTGATATCATATTTTCAGAATGTGGAAGTTATAGTAATTATTTGCAATTATTGCTTTTATTATTATTCTTCCGACTATTGTATATAACATATAACAAGGAAAAGTCTCCAAATCGGTCAACAGTTGACACCCTGATTTTTTTGTAATTCTTGACGGTCCTATGCAGAGGTGGGCATTATTTAAATAAAAGAATATACTTCCGTATGGCCCCAGTGGCCGATCGGTACGAGATTTTTTTGTACCCTAAGTCTAAAATTCTATTTAGCTTCGGGTATTTATTAATTTCCTTTGTTTATTCGAAGGCCTTTCATCCTTGGCTTCGAATAATTTTTTATCTTTCATTGTATCTTTATCCTAAGGTCGTATTCAGATATATTGGCCGATCGATTCGTTTTCGCGAACAGCTATCGAGGAGATATCAGCCATCACCATCTGACGATCGTGAATTTGTCAGTTGGAGTTCCGTGGCCACCGAAGGGTGTAGTGGGGTAACGGTGTTACGATCTCATGTGGTAACACATGAATATAGTCTAATGTTAGATGGCTCTGCATGGTCAAGTTTAGACGCGCCAAATTTAAATTGTTAAACGAAGCAACTGAAACTATGAACAAAGCATTCCAAGGAATACTACTTGGAGACGCTCGATAAATAGTATTGATTAAATATTGGTTTCGGTTGCTTTGCTATTAAATCACAGATATCATGTAAAAACGCTCGTTCTTAATGAACGAAGAACCAATCAAACGATTCGTTAGACAATCAATTAAGAAACTGTCATTATAATTGGATAACTTTATTAACAAAACATGTACATTTCAATTCTGAACGACGACTTCTTTGTACATCGGCATTCGTTGATCAACGTCCAAGTCAATTAGACGTGTTCTTTAATTTGTCCTTCTTCAAAATATAAACCTAAACCAAGTTACAACACAAATAAGTTTGAGTCTATTTATTTAATCCTTCGCTAATAATCACCTGAAGAAACTGGAGGCTGATACCAAAGGCGAACGCGAGCAGAGCGGATCAGCGCTCCACGGGCAGCGAACCCATCCGCATCCTTATCCTCAAAATCCCTGCTACAACACGTAACAACGTTAATGCTGCTCGGCTCCGTCTGAACGTGGATCCGAACATGGAAAAAATTCGGAGCGCGAAATCCCTAAGTTTGGGGTATGTCGATTCTTCCACTGTTTTGGAGAATTCAGCTCCCTTTTCTTCCATCGTTTTCAAAGAAATGTCATGCTGAAGATCGCACAGTTCTTCTTGATACTCGAGGGCTTGTTCCTCGACATTTACGGTCAGGGGATTCTCAAAGAGATCATTTCTGAGCGAATCCAAGTCAGTGAAACGAACTGATCTATCACCGATCGAAAAATGTGCAAATGATTATCAAAATCACACTTGTTGCCGAATTCTTCGAAAATGAAGCTACACGAGGGAAAAAAGAAAAAAAAATTCTTCTAACAGGAGATGATTTTGATAAACTACCAGCCTCCTACGAAAAGAATCGACGTGGCTGCATAGTTTGGACGGGTTTTTGCAATTTTAAATTTAAGGTGTTCAAATGGTTAGTAAGATCTACTATATGTGAGAGTTTACAAAGGAAACTCGCATCTGTTAATAAGGGGAAATATTCTTCTGCCTTTGAATTTGGATATTCTTACAAGAAATGGAAGATCTCATTTCCTATAGCAAAGAATTGGCTGAAACATTTCGCTGCACTGAGCCAGCGTACTTCACAATGCAAAGAGACATCAGTGTAAGCAGCGTTGTGTTTCAAGAAATTCTATAAATTTCCTGTGATCTCCCGAATTTTCGATATAGGCGCATCTACTGAACAGAAGTTGACTGCACTTTTAACTAGGGCTCTTACTATTTCTCGGATTTACGGATATCCGAGTCTTGAGTATCCGAGTCTGAAGTACCCGATTTTTGACTATCCGAGTCTTGAGTATCCGAGTACTCGGATACCCACAAAATGTATATTCGGATATCCGGATATCCGGATACTTATTTAATTTAGATTCGAGTACCCGTGTATCAGGATATATCCGAGTACTCGAATTACTCATTACAACTCGAAATCCGGGATAAGATCTGTATCCGGTTTCGAATATTTTATCATAATGACGCAATAAAGTTCTGTTTATTTGGATTCTAATTGAAAAAATGTCTGCCATTCGGAACCCGATTATTTATAATCAAAAAACAACAAAGATTTCGTTAGTATATTAATGTATCTTCCGCTTAACGGGGGGAATTTCAGAAATATTAATTTAAAACAAAATGGCGGCTATTTAAAGTTGAAATCCTGATTTTTTCTTGCAAAAATTCACGGGAAAAATCATGATTTCAACTTTAAATAGCCGCCATTTTGTTTTAAATTAATATTTCGGAAATTCCCTCCGTTAGGTGGAAGATACATTAATATACTAACGAAATCTTTTTTGTTTTTTAATTTTAAATAATCTGGTTCCGAATGGCAGTGCTCACCGCAAAATCACATTTTTAAAAAGGCTTCTTGGATGTCGGTTGTTACTTTGTTATAAACATAAATATTTTTCTATGAAAAAATTACCAAACCAAATGTTCTTTAAATGTTGTTCTTTTAAGTGCAAAAAGTTCTGTAAAAATATATGCTTCTGCTTTTTAAAAAAAAATTCACAAACATTCGCCTCTTTTCGACCGCCTGACTAGGTATAACCCTTTAATCACTTCAGTTAAACTTGCTCTCTTTAATTAGAATCGATATAAAGAAAGTTTTATTCAACCATGATGATAAAATATCCGAAACCGGGTACTCGGTTACTCGGATCCAAGTACGGATATCCGGATACTCAGATCCGGATTTCGATCCGGATTTCGAGTTATAACCAGCAATCCGGATACTCGGATATCCGGATAATAAGAGCCCTGGTTAGGACCACCTCTCGTTTTATTTTCATACGAAAGAATTCCATATAGCATTACGGCAAGTATACCTAAGTCATGGGGAATTGGAAAAACAGATAATGGGTGGATGACTGGCGAAAGCTTCTACGAATACATTGCGAATGTGTTTCATCCGTGGTTAGTGGCTAATAACATAAAATTTTCAATACTACTATACGTGGATGGTCATTCTTCACATTTAACCATGTCGTTAAGTAATTTCTGCAAAACACATCAAATACATTTAATTGCATTGTATCCTAACGCAACGCATATTTTACAACCACTCGATGTGGCATTTTTCCATCCATTGAAGAGTGCGTGGCGAAAAATTATTTCCGAATGGCGACTAAAAAATGGTAACAAAATAAGGAAAGAAAACTTTGCAACATTGTTGACACAGGCTCTTGATACCCTAAATATTGAAGAAATTAGTCGAAATGGTTTTAGAACCACTGGTTTATATCCGTTTTCAGCGGATGCTATTAAATACGACATGAAGAATTTGAATTTTACCTTAAAAAATCGAGTTTTACAAACAGAAGCAACGTCTGCACAAAATAGCAAGTTTTTAGAATCACTAGAAAGATATATTGAACCATTTACTCTAGCAAAATTTAAAGAAATTGGTTGTTTTGGAAACTGGATTGGAGATGTGGAAGATACAAGTCTGTTCACAGTTTGGAGTAAAATTCAGCGAGGTACTTACTAATAAGTATTCATCTTAACTACATTTAGTTTATTTTATTCATTTATTGATACCTTTCTTTATATTCTTCAATACTCAGTTACCAATTTTAATTTTTTTTATGATTTTCTTATTAGTAAATATAGACTTATATGCTGTTCCGAATACTCAAATAAACGAAATAGACAATATTGATTCAATTCCTATTATACTTGTTGATGAATTACCTAAGGAAATGGAAACTGTAGAAGTTCAACAAGTAGTACTGGAGGATTCAAATACTAGAATCGTAGAAGTAGGTGTATCTGAAAATTATGGTCTTAATCCAATTCCTCCAGAAGATCCCTCTTGCCCAGAAGGAATCCAACCCATCTCTCAAGAATATACCCACCCCTCCTGCCCAGAAGAAGACTCCATACCCTCTTCCACTTGTATGCAAAATATTCCGATACCATTTAAAAATACTTTATTTTGGCCAGCAGCTTTTTCGAATAAAAAGAAAAGACGCCCAATGGAAAAGGTACCATCTGTGGTATCTTCAGAACAGTGGCAAGCGTTTTATAAACTGAAAGAACAGAAGAAAAGGGAGAATGAAGCTGCAGTTGAAGAACGAAAAAGGAAAAGGGCAGAGATTTCTTTAAAGAAACGAAACGAGAAAGAGGAGAAAAAGAGAATAAGAGTTTTAGCTGCAGAAGAGCGAAAGAAAAAGATTGAAGAAGAAAAGAAACGGAAATTATTAGGAAGTAATAGAAAACATAAAAGATTATCTTAGATTATAAATTGTGTAATTTTCATAAAATGTTAATAAAAACAGTTTGTTATACTGATGAACACAAATTTAATAAGCAAAATGATGCATTTACAATGGGGGAAACTGCTGGTCAATAATGGGGACGTGAGACGGTCGATAGATGGTACAAGGTGGTCAATAAAGGGGACATCAGGTCCAATATAATTTTCACCATAATTTTTGTGTATATAGTCAAATATCACTCCAAAACTAATTTGATTAAGAAACTAGATACTTCAAAGAATACAATGATCCATAGTTTACTCAAACATTGTTGTATATTAGTAAAAAAATTACTATTTCGAACCAGTCACACTCTTAAACGGTCGCTAATGGGGACATTTACCTTAGTTGCCGTAGATCACTGAATTTAGGTTTGAATATATAACACTGGTTTAAGATTTCAATAGAACTTCGCGGGAGAGTTTCCGTAGAAGAGAGCTACGGCCTCTTGGGCCTTTGTATTTATGTGATTTTCAAGATTGTTAGGGGTGAAGGGTGCGCGGTATGCACCATGACTTGTGTACGAAAAGCGTCGCGACAAGTCTTCCGGGGTTTTTATTTGTATGAAATAAGTGTCTACAATTAGAATGCGTTGACAATAGAATAAGACTTCCGGGGTTTTTATATGTTCGAAATATTCGTCGCAAGGACTTCCGGGGTTTTTACATGGGCTTATGAAAAGAGAATACTCAACTGATTTGATGGATTTTGGGTCGTTTGATTGGAAAGGGGTGAGTGTGGGTTTGACTTGGAGGGTCTTAGAAAACCTGTGTGAACTTAGCCCCCCTTTTTTTGAAAACTTAAATTTTCGATATTGTACCAGTTTGTACTAGGTTTGTACCGCGTTGTACCGTAGCGAGTTTTCAAAAATTCGAAATCGTTTTCGAGAAAATCAGAAAAAACCAATTTTTAGGCTAGCCCCCCTTTTTTGGAAATCATCATTTTTCGCGATTGTACTGCATTGTACTAGTTGTACCGAACATTGTACCGTTCCGAGTTTTCAAAAATTCGAAACCGTTTTCGAGAAAATCAAAAAATAAAAAATCACGCTAGCCCCCCATTTTTGGAAATTTCGATTTTTAGCGATTGTACTGAATTGTACTAGTTGTACCGAACATTGTACCGTTTGTAGAAATTGTTTAACTCTTTTGGTTTCCGAGAAAAATCAAAATAACCAAAGTGTCGAGTCGTACTACTGAGAAAAAAATAATTTCCGATAAATTAAAAACTCGTGGTTGTACCAGTTTGTACTAGGTTTGTGCCGCGTTGTACCGTTCCGAGCTTTCAAAAATTCGAAACCGTTTTCGAGATAATTAGAAAATAAAAAAAAAGCTGGCCCCCCATTTTTGGAAATTTCGATTTTTAGCGATTGTACTGCATTGTACTAGGTTTGTACCGCGTTGTACCGTTCGTAGAAATTGTTTAACCCTTTTGGTTTCCGAGAAAAATCGAAATAACCAAAGTGTCGACTCGTACTACTACTAAGAAACAACAAATTTCCGAAAAATTGAAAACTCGTGGTTGTACCAGTTTGTACTAAGTTTGTACCGCGCTGTACCGTTCATAGAAATTGTTTAACTCGTTTGGTTTCCGAGAAAAATCCAAGTAACGAAAGTGTCGAGTCGTACTACTGAGAAAAAAAATTTGCGAAAAATTAAAAACTCGTGGTTGTATCAGTTTGTACTAGGTATGTACCGCGTTGACCGTTCGTAGAAATTGTTTAACTCGTTTGGTTTCCGAGAAAAATCCAAATAACCAAAGTGTCGAGTCGTACTACTGAGAAAAAAAAATTGCGAAAAATTAAAAACTCGTGGTTGTACCAGTTTGTACTAGGTTTGTACCGCGTTGTACCGTTCGTAGAAATTGTTTAACTCGTTTGGTTTCCGAGAAAAATCGAAATAACCAAAGTGTCGAGTCGTACTACTGAGAAAAAAAATTTGCGAAAAATTAAAAACTCGTGGTTGTACCAGTTTGTACTAGGTTTGTACCGCGCTGTACCGTTCCGAGCTTTCAAAAAATCGAAACCGTTTTCGAGAAATTTAGAAAATAAAAAAAGCTAGCCCTCCATTTTTGGAAATTTCTATTTTTAGCGATTGTACTGTATTGTACTAGGTTCGAAGAAATTATGTAACTTTTATTTTTTGTATTTCACTTTTAAATTTTTGTGTTTTAAATTATGTGTTGTAATTCTTTCTACACTTATCTTCTTAAAAATTAATAAAACTTACGCAGCTACAGTTTTTTCTGTACATTTGTGACTGAAAATGCGTGGGGTGTAATTACATACCTATACATGGTTAACGTTAAACTATTAGTACACAGAGTGAAGGTTATTCGAATATTCGTAACAGTATTTACTATAAGGCGCAGTAGGCGCAAGCTGGGGCTTCACTCTTTATGGGCCCATATTTTCACCTTCACTTTGTGTACTAATAGTTTAACGTTAACCGTGTATAGGTATGTAATTATACCCCACGCATTTTCAGTCACAAATGTACAGAAAAAACTGTAGCTGCGAAGTTTTATTAATTTTTAAGAAGATAAGTGTAGACCCTGATAACCAGATCTGGCAGCAGAATCTGACATCAGAACCGTAGTCGTCTGTGTCCGCATTTGGCTGCGTTCTGAGGTGCAGATTCTGATGTCAGATGCCTGATGTCAGATCGGCAGCAGATCGACAGCAGATTCTGCCGTCTGCTATGGTTCTGACGTCAGACTCTGCGCTCTCATGCCAGCGCCAGACCCTGCTACCAATCTGATGTCAGACTGGAGACAGATGGTTATCAGGGGAAAGAATTACAACAGATAATTTAAAATACAAAAATTTAAAAGTGAAATACAAAAAATAAATGTTACATAATTTGTTCGAACGGTACAACGCGGTACAAACCTAGTACAATACAGTACAATCGCTAAAAATCGAAATTTTTAGCTAGCTTTTTTTTTTATTTTCTAATTATCTCGAAAACCGTTTCGAATTTTTGAAAGCTCGGAACAGTACAAACTGGGGGTAAACTTTTCCTCTGGGAAACCTTTTTTTCACCGGAAATTTATATAGATCGAAAGCACGTATCAAATAACATGCAAAAATAACAATTTTGAGTTTAGGAATCTATTCAGTGAAAAGTTATTAAGTAAAAGGGACTGTGAAATTTTGACGTATATTCTGACCCCTAATGTGACCAACTGTGCTTCTATTTGAATGGATACTTTTTTTGACCAATACTATACAACGTAGGGCACGGGCCTGGCACGGTCGCATTGGTGAGTATAATCACAGAACCTCAGATACTAAAAACGCACCATCTTTCTACTTTTCATCGGAGAAAAATTATTTTAGGTTATGCCCAACCTCACATCGGTTCGCTACCATGCTTTACGCGCCCGCAAGCGGGTGCGCGCCCCCCGCCCTAATCTAACCCAAACCAATACAGGTACCCTGGACAAAGTAGAAAGTGGAATGCGTTTTTTCGGAATAAGTCAACGGAAATACTGTACAGAGTGGAGGGAGTGCAGTATTTAAGTATATAACAAAAAGACAATTTTGTTTGAAATGTAAAAAAATACTTTTATTAGTTTTATGTGAACTTTTCCTCTGGGAAACCTATTCAGCTGGAATCTATTCAGTGAAAAGTAATTAAGTCAAAGGGACTGTGAAATTTAATATCTCGGAAACAAAGTATTTTTTAAAAAATACTTTTATTAGTTTTTAAGAACATATTGCTTTTTTATTGCATCAATCAAAAATTCAATTTTGTCTAACTTATTGTGGGAACAAAATCGACGCCACAAATATTCGCACAATCGCTCTCCAAACTCTTCATCATGATACCGTGCTCTGCCTCTGAACCAATCTTTTGCTGGACGTCAAGCTGCTTCAACATTTTGGGTATGTGTCCCATCTGGTGCCTTAAACTTAATACTATGGTTAACAGTTTGATGTATATATCCTTCTTCTGTTAAACTACTATAACTTCTAAAACTATCCGTATGTATTTCTGAACCTATATGAACATGTTCCTTAAGGCTGCCGTCTCAAGTTTGTTCTGGTCCGAATCGATCGAAGCGCCCCTTGTAAACAGACGGACCCTAATGAAATTACTCCGATCGATAAAAAGAATTTGTACAGCAATGCCATCTTCAGGTACTCTGGGTAGACGAATTTTTAACGCATAGTTGCCACATGTTCTGTACTCTCTGTCTCTGCCGCGCTGTTGCCACAGAGTTCTCTCTTTTCATCGAGAAGTCTTGAAGGAATACAGCACGAGAGCTGCGTCTAGCGTTAGAGCCTCCCTGAATGTAGCAATAATGAAAGATAGAGAGGTCCGGGAGTGTAAGAAGGAAAGATGGAAAGATAACCTGACACAATTTGAACTATCATTATTAACGAATAACGATATTACACATAAAATTTATTTGCAGAATTGAAAGCCGGTTTCGTTCAAAGTACTTAGTCCGATTCAAATTATTTCCTGTCAATTTAATCGGCAGAATCACTTTCATATTGATACGATAAAAAATAAAGAAATTCTGTTTCTGCATAATCAATGATATGTACATCGCCGAGCAACTCCAGGCAACAGATTAGACGGGTGAGCGATACAATGTCGCTCGGCTCGAGCTTCGGGGGACCTCAAGAATAGAGGCCCTCGATTAAAAAAATTATTTGTGGCCGACGGATGAATTTCCGTCGAATAAACTGATTCATCCGTGGCATTTCAAATAAAACTAACTCTGGGTTATTTTTATTCGACAACAAATAAATATAAAGTCTCTTTAATTTGATAGTTTATTTCAATAATTTATGAAAGAGTACTAATTTGGGTATCAATATCCCTTCTAAACTTCACAATTCTTATTATCTTCTCTCATTCGGTGCAATATTTATGTTTACTTGTGAAAAAATATAATGATATGATTGTTCAATGATTTGTATATTTTGTGTGTTTTAATAGAATGTAAAACTTTCTATCGTATCGGCATGAATGTTTCAGTAACATACTGCTGTGATTTCCCAAATAAAAATGAATTTAAACACGGTATAAATCAGATTATTTTTAAACGATTTTATTCAGCTTCGACCCTCGGTTTGTTTGTATATTTTTTGTATGTTTGATATATGCATGGTAGAAATCTGGCAACTGAAATTTAACCAACTTCCAACTATCGAGTTGTCTTAAAACTTTGCAGGCGTGCGTAGTTTGGAGGACAATACAATATTTAAAAAAAAATTAACCCCGAAGGGGTGGAAAAATTACCCACTTATCAATAAATATAACCCATAACCACAAAACGACTTGAAATCAGCCACTTGCGTTCTTTGCGAAAACGACGAAAAACCGCTTCGTTCTGAACGCTAGTGGAATCGCGATTTCCGTAGTAAAAACACAAATCGAGAAGTGATTCGTTACGTTCGAATAGGAAAAAATTGTAGTACAGAGACTCGAACTGGGATCAGAAGCCACCGCCGAACAGCCCAAGTCTTCGCTGGTCGGGACCGGCGCACAGTGGGGCAAAGTGGCGAAGTTTGTTTCAAAATCAAAGAACTTTTGATAGAAATGAGATAGAGTGATGATTTTTTTTAAAATTAAAGCTGAAAAATTGCAGAATAAGGGAAAATTAATGAAATTATGGTACGAACGTTTTTTACCATTGAAAATCTTTGTTAAACTTGAAATTTTACAACAAAAATATGTTTTGTCCAATACCATGTTCGGTTAGAATTTTTTCTTGACATGTTGTACATCATTTCCTATAGACTTTGTCGCGCTGATTTCAAATCCGTTCGCAAAATTTGTCTACTACCTCAGGATTTTGAAAAAAAAACGATTTAAAGTTTAACACAGATTTTCAAAGGTAAAAAACGTTCGTATCATAATTTCATTAATTTTCCCTTATTCTGCAATCTTTCAACTTTAATGCAATCTTTTAACTTAATTTAAAAAAAAATCATCACTCTATCTCATTTCCATCAAAAGTTTTTTGATTATGAAACAAACTTCGTCACTTTGCCCCACTGTGCGGCGCGGCGTTGAGCCCGTATCGCGAACAGAGCCCTAATTCCCAGTGTTCGTTTCTCGCTTCTTTCTGGCCGAAGGGGGGAGCGAGATGGAACGCTTTGCCTGCGCGACGGCCGCGAACGCAAAGGACGGAGTTGTCAGGCGTCCGAAAGACGGAGCGAGACAAAACATCATCCCGTCGTCTATCTCGTACCGCCCTTGCTCGCTTTCAGTGCCTCTCGCTCGCTCTCGCCTTCGCCGGACAAGAGTGAGACAGAAGGAATAGGGAAAAGTCCACATCGTTTACACCAAACCGAGCCCGTAACGAGACAGTACGGTAGTATCTTCTATTTGAGTTATCCAGATAATATCTTTGCCCATTTCTGTTCTCCAGCCACTTCGCCGTGATTCATTCAAGCCTCCCTTACGAAAAAATAGTAATAGGGGAAATGCGGCAACAGCGCGATTCGACTCTCGATACATCTCGGCAACTATGTCTTTCCTACATTTATCGGCTAGATTGGACTTCCACCGGTTTTGATGGTACAATGCACGAATATACCATCAACGCCGGCGACGGAGAATCCTTGAAGCTTCATTCTGTCATTTCTCGAGTCTGTCTCAGTACACGAGTCAGAAATTCATTATTATTTCAACGTACGGTGGTTATTGGCGTTCAAACGCACCAGACCCGTCTGCACGAATGTCTACTGGAGGCAACTATACCCGCAAAAACTTCTTTCATGCCGATTCCAGGGCGAAAGTTGTAATTTACGGTTTGTTTACTACATCTCGTATACGCAGGGCCGGCGGAATCATTATGCAAGTTACGCGCCGCATAAGGGTGCCAGTCGAATGGAACGCTAAAAAACTGTATCGCACGCTTAATAATAAAGGAATCCAAGACCTACATTAACAGAATGTACACCCCGTAAAGACAAAACATATTAAATAGAAAACAGGTGCAAAAATTTGGAGGATCCAAAAATTTTCTTGCATAAGGGCATCAACTAACCCCGCGTCGGCCCTGCGTATACGTCACGCTGGTGCTACGTGGCTGCAGCACACCATTAGCGCCACCAACGGAGAAGCCTTGAAGCTTCATCCTGTCAGTTTTCGATTTAGAAATTCATTATTATTTCAACGTACGGTGCTTATTAGCGTTCAAACGCACCAGACCCGGCTGCACAGATGTCTACTGAAGGCAACTGTACCCGCAAAAACTTCCTTCGTGCCGATTCCAGGACGAAAGTTGTAATTTACGAATTGTTTACTACACGCGTATACGTACACGCTTTTCCTAGCTTGTGTGAGCGTACGCACACATTCAAGGCCCGGTGAGACGGCAGCCTTAATAATAGAAATAAGCGTTGATGATTCTCGGTTTGGTACAACCATCATTCGACTATCACGTGTATGGGTATCAATTAAACCTAATACCCAATGACCATCAACTATCCTCCCCCGATTGTACTTCCTCTTACCAAACTTTGCTTCATCAATCTAAAGTATTAAATTCTATAAAAATAAATAATGAAGGTAAGCAAAAGTTGAAATACAAATATTAAATTACTTCAACCACAATAGGCAAACCACATTCAGTTTTCCCTCCTAATTTAGGTTTCCCTACTTGTACATCCTGAAAATGATCTATAATCATCTCTCTACTATACCGAAACCATGCATTAATAGTAGAAGATGATAACATGCTGCATTCGTCTACACTTCCACCACTCATATTGCACACTTCATGCATTGTATCTTCATACGACATATCTTTTGTAAAGCAATACATTACCCTCCAAAAAATAAAGATATATAAATAATATACATACATACAATAATTATCAATATAACCACTACACAATATACTTTATCGCTTTATCGTAGGGTAATTGAACATCTTCAAAAAAAGAATCAACAGTTCCAGCAAACTGACGACATTTGCTTTTCCCTTTTACACAAACAAAACGTCCAACACCATGTTGACCTGTATCGTATAGCTTCATCGGTTTGCGATGAACACCACAATTTTTATTAATCCTTAGCAGTCCTTGCTCCCGCAACCATAAAATAGCACTCTCTTCGCACTGAGGTAAAGAACACAAGTTCCACGGTACCATCTTAAATATATTTACTTACTTTATTTCTGCAAAAATGAATACAATAAATACACTTCCCATTTATCAACCTGTACAACTGAAAACAATATCCAAAATACATAATAGAACAAACAACCTATATATAAAATACAATCTAAATACTAAACACATACACTCCTTACACCCTCTATTTTAGAAACACCCTAAGTATTTCAGGCTGTCGAAATCCCTCAGTATAACCGTTTCGAAAAACAAAGAAACTACATACTCCTACCCCTCCAACCTAAAACAACGAATCATACACGACAACCACTGTAACTGTCACAATAAGGTTAGAAAATCTGTCAAAATTTCGCAACTTTTTCGCCTCATAACTTTTCAACGAACAGATTCCTAAACTCAAAATTGTGATTTTTGCATGTTATTTGATACGTGCTTTCGATCCATACCAATTTCAGATAAAAAAAAAGGTTTCCCAGAGGTAAAGTTCACATCAATACAGTACAATCGCTAAAAATCGAAATTTCCAAAAATGGGGGGCTAGCTTGATTTTTTATTTTTTGATTTTCTCGAAAACTGTTTCGAATTTTTGAAAACTCGGAACGGTACAATGTTCGGTACAACTAGTACAATGCAGTACAATCGCGAAAAATGATAATTTCCAAAAAAGGGGGGCTAGCATAAAAATTATTTTTTTCTGATTTTCTCGAAAACGATTTCGAAATTTTTGAAAACTCGCTGGTACAATATCGAAAATTTAAGTTTTCGAAAAAAGGGGGGCTAACTTCACACAGATTCTTAGAAAGGGAGTGAGACGTAGTCTCGAATTAAGAGGGGTTTTGGGACGAGGGACTTGTTTATAATTAAATATGAGGGAGGAGATCATGCTTTGTAGGGCGAAGGGGAGATGGGGATTTCATACTTGACCATTTCGAGATGGGGACCGCTAAGGTACATCGTCTAGATGGTCAGTGGTTGGGGAAAGGAGTAAGACTTGAGTTCGAGGGATTTAGCGGAGTTGTGGAGTGATTTATGAGGGAGACTTGAAATAATACCGCCCGAAAAATAGTGGGACGTCATAACTGCAGTCTCCAATTGGCGGGAAGGATTCTGGTTGTAATTCTTGTCTGAAATGAAAAAATCAAAATGGTTTTTAATGCTCATATATTTTTCTTCTGGGTGAACTAAGAAAAAGCAGAAAAAAGCGCGAAATCATAAATTTTTTTAGTTTGATAAGAAGAATGTCCATTTTTTAAAAACAACTGTACGATAAAAGATATAGATATTTATTAAAAGAATATGATAAGATATAAAAAGTTAACAATAAGCAAAGACGTGTCCTCTGTAACGTCGTGCGTGCAACTCTGCCCGCCTCGCTCCAGGGGGTGGACACTCAATGCTTTAAGGGGGCCGTCTCCTTTTTGTTTTGGTCCGAATCGATCGAAGCGTCCCCAGTAAACAGACGGACCCTAATGAAACTACTGCGGTCGATAAAAAGAACTTCTACAGAGGTGACATCTCCAGGTACTCTATGTAGACTAATTTTTTACGCATAGTTGCCACATTTTCTGTTCTCTCTGTCTCCGCCGCGCTGTTGCCACAGCTCCTTCTACTGAGAAGTCTTGGAGGAATACGGCACGAGAGCTGCGTCTAGGCAGGGATCAACAGGATTCAATACCGCTGATGGAGGAGGGAACACCTACAGGAGCGGTGGTTAAATGTTTGCGGAACTGCGAGCGTCAGTCACGCACACATAACCACCGCTCCTGTAGGTGTTTCCCTCTGCATCAGCTGTAGATGTAGCGCGTCCGATTGCTGCGTCTAGCATCAGAGCCTCGCTGAACGTAAAGGAGGATAGCAATAATGAAAGATAGAGAGGTTGAATAGTGAAGTTAGGAAACATGTCAATGAAACAATACTAATTTGCACATTGATGGATGTAATATTTTGTATAATCAGTGTGCAAATTCAAAGCATACAGTTTCAATAAGGTACATCACCGAAGTATAACACGCCGATCGTAATGAAATTTATGAATGCTATAATTCTTCTAAAAACATATGACGCTTTCTTTTTAAATGGACAATTACAGATAAAAAAGTGTATATTTTTCGAAGAATACAGTATTGTCTCGTTAGCGACTCGGTTTGGTGCAGTGATGCCAGAATGAGGACGGGAGCGCTCGAGAATTTCCCCCACCACGCATGCACACTACGCCGGAGCTGCGTGTCCGTGAGCTCGGCGCTTCGGACAACGTCGGGAAGACGAGAGAGAAAACGAACGTGTGTCTTTCTCTCTCGCTCTTGAAACGCTGCGATCCAAGGTTACGTGCAAGCGACACGCGGCCGTGCGCGATCTTCTTGAGTGCTTCGAGATACACTTTTCACTTTCTGACATATGTATAATACTCTTGTAATGAAAAAAAATTTGGAAAAAATTTTGTTAGGGAAATCACGTTTTAAGACCTCCTGATCACATTTTGACTATTTAGAAAAGAGCTTTTTTTTTTAAATATCTCATGTATTTGTTAACACGATTACGTTTAAACGGCAAAATGGATTTCAATGAAACTTTATATTAAAATTTTATATTCGTGTCAAGCTTATTGAGTTTCTCGAAGACATCTCCTAACGAGATCGAGACCGAGCTTAGGTTAAAGTTACTGTCAAAGTCTTAATTTCAGATGGACCGGCAGCTTGCACCGAACAATTTGCTGACATTTTAATACCTACACGTATATATATTCTCATTAAATAAGTAACATCTGAATAACAATAGCGAAAAATATCTAGTTCATGTGACAATTGTTTAAGCATACTTACCAAGTACAAGTAAAATGAAATTTAATATAAAAGTAAAATCAAAACAGTCCTTAAATATGAACTTAATAAACGCAGGATAAATATATATAACGCACACTAAATATAGGCTATACAAAACAAAACTTTAACTGAAAAAAATGTAGAAAAAACTAAAATATTACATATAAGTACGTAAAAAGAGCTTTGAATATTTTGCCGTGTAGTCTTTGATGGTACTGTTTCATCTGAATACAGACAGAATTTCATAAAATGGTTATGTTATGCTGTAGATAAATCTTTCACTAATTGTAAGTCGTCTACTTTATGTCTGCATTCAGTTGAAACAGTCCCATCAGAGACTACACGGCGAAATATTCAAAGTATTTATTACGTACTTATATATTATATTTTAGTTTTTCCTTCATTTTATTCAGTTAATACATATATGTCCATAATTTAAATAGTTCCATTGAAGAGAGTTCCTTAATACCTCACAAAGGCCTGGCGAGCGCGACCGTACAGGCGTACGTGAAACGTAGCAGCTCTTTATTGCCATTTTTACCTAAATTAGCTATAAAACTTAAATCCGGACGAATCCGGAACCAATCTTTTTTGCACTGTCTTCACAAACCTTTATCAAATGTAATGTCACCAACAAAAGCAGGGAGCAGGGCGGAGCAGTATAACAAAATCGTTAATGAAATCTTATAATCGTAGAGAAAATTTACTGAATTCTCGATTATCTTTAAATGTTAATAACTATGCAAATATATATGATGAAAAAGTAAAACCTTTTGGAAAGTGTAATATATACGTTCCAGAAAAGCTTCCATAATGCAAGAATTCACAAAATTTCTTTACAACATGTAAAAAACTCTAATAAGCCAACGATGTTTCAGAGGACGGTTAAGAAAGAATTGAGAGCTCTAAAATCTCTTAACTTTCGACGAAGCCTATTGCTTTAAGAGTGCATAAATGAAAAAAAAAACAATATTCCTACATTGTTCCTCAGATATTCAACTGCCTCGAGCACCAAAAATTTTACGGTTTACGCAAAATTTTTTAAATCGATTTATGTCTGGGTTTTGGGGCCAAATACCGCACTGTTCGGCCAGAGGAACCGCACAGAAATCGGCACACAAAATCGCTGGGTTGAATGTGCCGAGTCGAAACACCTAGTCTATTATAAGTTAAATTCACATTAATACGACGGCGCATTACCGAGCAGAGCGATTCAACGGTCGATGGATACCAACCCAACTTCTAGGACCATTATCACGTCGGAGACCGACGCAACACCGTCTATGCAAATGTATGTCCCAGTCTCTGGTGCCAAACTTCAGCACTCATTACTGGATGTGAGCTCTCGGTTGCTATTTCCATTCTTAATATATACAGTTTATTTGTTACTTGTGCATGTAATATAAACCCTCTCTTATACAATTCTATCCCATTTTTATCTAGGGCGACTGTACCTAATATCGCCAGGCAAAAGTTAAATCGCTGTCAATTGAATAATAATTTATATTTTTGCATGCAGTTCGTTTCGAAGTAAAGAAAAATTATTCATCTTTCATGTAGCATAAGTTAGAAACGTTGAAACCTACACATTTTTAATTAGGACTCAAAAAACCTAAGACATGCAAAATCGGGTCCTGAAAAAAGTGTACCTAATATCGCCAACTCAAGAAATATTGAATAATTCATATACATATATATGAGTTTTTAAAGTCATTTTCACACGTGCTTTTATTATTTCTTGCTCTAGAAATGTATTTGTATCCATCTTTGATTTCATTTTTATTAGAAAAATATAGAAATTTGAAAATATAGATTTTTAAAATATTTTATTTTTTATGTTCCGATGTACATATTGGACAAACAAAGTTTTTTTCGGTTGCTCGGCACATTTCGTAACCCCACCTGTAACAAACATTATATCGAAACCATTGTTCTCCGGTAGACGGTATTGAGAACACCCATACTGCTAAAAGGAAAACACTATTTTCATTATGGAAAATATTTAAATCGGTTTCATTCCTTAAGTACATCATTAATTAAGAGGTATTTCTAGTAGATATTCATGCATTCACGGAATTATTAGACTTACCTTCTCCGAATGTGATGTAAAATTGTGGCAGTCCAATAATTTTGTTCACTATTAAGATTCACTAAAATACTTCTCTTTCTGTAATTATTGTTAATCACATGATGCTGCAATTACAGTATGTCTTCCTAGATATGTCGTTTAAGTACTAATTCAGTGCATAACCAATGAATTTTAGAGCTTACTTTGCGAGATATAGCGGGTGGCGAGTTATTAGGAACAGTGGCGATATTAGGTACAGTCACCCTACCTTTATTTTAAATTCTTTAAATTAAATCTCAAATCCTCACAAATTAATGCGTTTATAGTTATTTCTTTGTATCAACGCCTAACACCACAAACGAAATTAACTCACTTTGATGTGCCGTGGTGGGAGAGGATACGCGAGCGCGATTTGGCGAACTATGAGCGTTCCCACGGCGCGGGACTCGCCGAGTCTCGTGCCAAACTCGCCGAGCCACGCGCCGTGGAACTTCACTTTTAGCCTGTCGTCGTCCTCCAAGACAGCCACGGAACGGTCCACGTCCTCGTTCCATAATGACCGTTCTGTGTGCAGTCATTACAGAATAGAATCCCGGAATCGTTGTCCCGGGATCCCGCCTGTTTTTTGGATTCCATTTTTATATTTTTCAGTTGTACATAAAGTAATTCACATTTTTAAAAAATCCCAAAATTCTCGGGATTAGTTATATCAAATCCCGGGATTTTTAGAATCCAAAAAACAGCAGGGATCCTGGGATTGTATTCCCTTGCAGTCATACGCTACATGTTCTGGTTCATAACCCTTAAAACCTGTAATTCTCTTAAATGTAACAATGCAACCTCATTTTGTGATGACAAATTCTTACTGTTTTTGTAAAAAAACGAGATTTTACCAAGTCTAAAGTGCATTCTTTTTGTATTTTTCAATCGCAGTTATTACTATATCATATTTACTATCAAGTCCTACTAACAAGTAACATACTTTGTCCATGTTTTCTATTTTAACCACAGTAGGCGCAAGCTCTCTTATCAAATTGTCAAACTTTAAGAAGTATTTCGAGTATTTCAGTGTCTTTACATTTTAACGTCAACAATTTACGTCTTAAGTGCAGTTTCGACATTACATAGGGTAAACTTGCCTAAATCGTACCCCTTAAGAAAAAATGCTTATTACCTGCAAAATATCAGGGAAAATGAAACCAAATTAGGGTAATCAACTCTTTATTAATGGGATAAACAGTCTTATAAACTCAAACAACAAAAAATAATCAACTTCTATTCATAAAAACGATTTATTTTTAATAATATGGAAAAAGTACGATTTAGGATTAATGTTCCTAAATCGTACCATACTTATCCTAATTCGTACTTTCAAATTTAATTACTACAATCATCACATACATATTCAAAAGTATTTCTATTTTTTTCCCGCAGAAGAGCTCGTGTAC